>VRLP01000819.1:62500-72500 GCA_009660295.1 Lophius piscatorius | reverse complement strand
GCTCTAGTGCCTCTATGACATGTCTCTAGTGCCTCTATGACATGTCTCTAGTGCCTCTATGACATGTCATATGTGCCTATGTGACCTTAAGAAGTTGCCCCTTGTCGCTTTTTGACATGAAGACGAAGGGCTTTAGTGCCTTCTCGATGTGGTGGCAGTACTCTAGTGCCTCTGTGACGATGCTGTAGTGACTTTGGGACCTAAAGACGTGGCTCTAGAGCTTCTGTATTGTAATGTCACGGCTGTTGTGCCTCCTCGGCGTTAATTCCTCTATGAGGTAATGGCGTGGCTCTAGTGCCTCACTTGTTGAATCAACTCTGACCTCGTTCTGGAACTACAGCCTGGGTCACATTGGTGGAAATAGGCACGTAGCGAGGCGATAACTCTACCTTCCTCTTTTCGCTTCGCCTCAATTCATCTGTCGCAATTTTCTCGACTTACTTTCAGATCTTCTTTTTTTCTTTTTGATGAAAAGCACCAAATCCAACTTATTTCCTTCTGACTCTCATTTGAGGAGGCGAGTGGCGGTATGAAAAAAAAAAACCTCATTTCCAGTCGCCATGAAAACGGAGGAACCTGCGAGGCTGATGCGCTGACAGCCTTTCGCCGGTTCAAAGGCGGGAGGTGGAGATGTTCGTAGCTAATTGTCCATTGCGGAGGCATGTATGATCATAGAGCAAAGCGAAAGCGGATAATGAAACGACAGAGCTGGGGAACCTGCGCCGGGGCCTCATTTAGTCCTTAAATGAGCTAAAAAAAAAAAGAGCTAAGAAGGTAAAGAAAGAACCGGGTCTTCCTGGATCCCCAAACACACGAGTTAAAAGACCACCGTCTCAACTCAATTTCTCAAAATTGCCGCTGCCGCAACAACCCCCCCCCCCCCCCACAACCCCCGAGAGAGAAAAAAGAAAAAATACTTATCAGCCGTTACTCCTCCTCCTTTTTATTTCATTTATGAATTACAAGGAAAGATGCCATTATATATTATTAATTCTCTGCTGTTGCTTTGGCTCTGGCTGCTGCGGCGGTGAGCTGCGGATGTCGGCGGCGGTGTAATTACGTTCTAGCCGGGCAGCCATCCGTTTCCTTTCAAAAATTTACAGGATTCTTAATCACGTTGCTCATTTGGGCGCGCGGCGGCGGCGGACGGCGAAACACAAACAGGGGGCACGTCTGTTTGCACGGGAACACCTGCTTAGCATTGATAGCAGATGTCAGTCAGTCAACTGAGCAGGGAGGGAGGGGGAAAAAAAAAAAAGTCAGGGAGGGGGGAGGGGGGGCGGAATTAAAAATGCAAGCATCACCAACTTCTTATTATTTACTCACTCCGAAAAAAAAAGAAAATGAACTGCTGGAAAGAAAAAATCCTGGCTAACGCACGGAGGAAACCGGGGCCTAATTGTGCCGCAGCCTCCCTCCCTCTCTACTTCCTCCTCTTCCTCTTCCTCCTCTTCTTCTTCTCTTTTCAAAACTAAGCATTTTAACCTTTTCTCCCCCCCCCCACACACGCGTTCTCTCTCGTTCCCCTGGACGTCGGGCGCCGTCTGCGTGCGGTCGTATATTTCTATCCGTTTGCGTCAGTCTTTGCTGCATTATTCATTTGCATTAAAGCTCCTGATGGTAATTAAATTTTGCCTGGGATGCCGTTGTATTTAAATGAAACGTGAATATTTTAGCGAGGCAAACGCAGAATGCTTTATCTGTGCCGACCCGTCCTCTCTCTCTCTCTCTCTCTCTCTCTCTCTCTCTCTCTGCGTCTTCTTCTTGCCTTTTTACTTTATTGTGCTCGCAGTTCGTTTTTAAGCGGCGTCTCCTTACAATCATAGTGTCGAGTCATCAGCCGCATTGACGGGCAGAATCCTGCCGATTTCTTTTCCCTGGCCGGGATGTTTGATTCCTGTGACGCGAGCAGCTTCCTGTCGCTCACAGAGACGGTGACAGAAAATGTGCAAGGATGCGAAGACGAGTGCGAAGAAACGGCATCAGTAGAAGTTCATGTGCAACTGATAGTCAGAGACTCGGCAACATTAAGAGGGACTAGGAAGCATAGTGAGGGACTAGGAAGCACGGAGATAGACTAGGATGCACAGTGAGTGACTAGGAAGCACGGAGATAGACTAGGATGCACAGTGAGTGACTAGGAAGCACTCAGAGAAGTCTAAGGAGCAACTCTAACCAGAGGTAGACATTATTGTGATGAAAGGAAAAGTTACACAAATGTTCTTTATGAGGTCACGCTGTGAGGTCATGATATGACGTCACCTGAAGTTAAACATCTCAGGGTTATGCCCGAATCTACCTCTGGGTAAATCCATGAGTTTTTCGTTTATCTTTCTGACAAACAGATAAACTGACAGAATAAGGAATAAGACGAGGATAAAGATTAATTTCCTCTGATCCGTCGATCCAGATTGGATCAACCTGGTTGGTGAAATGTGCAAATTCAGTTTTTCTTAAAACCAAAAACGCACCTGCGCGGATCTACCAGGTTAAAAATGGCCTGAAAAACGGCTGTCAGGGTGCGACGGCGAGGGAAGAAGAATGCAGGTGGGTGGAGGTGGGGGTGGGGGTGGGGGGGATGATAGAGAGACGGTGAGCAGGAGCTGACAGAAGGGGCGAGAGAGAGAGAGAGAGGTTGAGAGGCAGAGGGATGAGCTGTGCCTTTAATGCCCATCTGGCCCGGAGATGTAATAAAATTGACATATTGATTCCTTTGAATTTACGAATGCCTGTTTCATAAACTCCATTTCCAAAGCCGAGGCCTCTTTAGAGGCCCGTCATTTTCCCCCCAAATGGATCAATTATGTGCCCACGTAATCCTGTTACCTGAGAAACCCACGCATACTTCTCCCATTTGCGGCGCTTCAACGGCCGCACAGACTCGCATTATATGCACATAAACAACTAGAGTTTCTTTTTTTTCTTCCTCTTCTTCTTCCTCCTCCCCTCCTCCTGCCGCACGTGTGTGTCTCCTCCTAATATTAACCATTGTTTTCCTCCCCCCCGCCCGACTGGTGTCTTCGTACGAGTCTCACCCCGAGGGCTTTAGCGAGGTCTTTCCCTCTTTCTCTCTCTGGATTGTTTTTTCTGGAACTTGTAGAAAATCCTTTTCAGCCCGTAAACTGCAATTCTCCCGGCGCCACATCAACACAGACATCACATCAGGTCCGTGTTAAACGCCCCATCGGCATCCAGCAGGAAGAGGGGGCAATATGTTGGACCCTCTTAAATCACCGTGGAGAGACAGTAACAAGCCACCGGATCTATTTCTTTGATAAAAACGCCCTCGTCTTCAAACTACGCCTTAAGCCATATGTGTCACACTCGACGCCCGGGGGGCCGCATCCGGCCCGCAAAACAATTACATCCGACCCGTGAGACAATGTCTAGTTTCTACAATAACTGCACAAACACCGCAGATACTACAAATCCCAGAATGCACTGCAGTAGCCAGCTCTTTCGTCAGCATCCCTTCGCCGCTGCTTTCAGATATCGGCGTTTATCAAGTCGCGCTAATAAACTTCAGGCTAATCCTCAGAGGAGACGCTCCGGAGCTCGAGGAGGAGATATGGACGAGTAAATAACTTTAAAACGATAAATAATAAACGTATTCGTAAATAGAACGCATGTTTTGTTTTAACTGGCGACTAACTCCAGCCGTTCAAGTTGCTCACATTTTATGTGAAATGCACCTTTAGTCTGGTCATAGACCTGACTGTTTTCTGAGGTGCAGCCGCTCCTGGCTGCAGGAAACGTCGACTTTTACTGTTTTATCACGGTAGAAGAAAGAGAAGAAAGCCATTTACCAACTGTTATTTAAAGTTCCTTTTTTTTTTTAATAGTGTTCATTAAGAAAAAAAAAATAGATTTTTAGATGTTTTATTTGTAACTTTAAAAAATATATATTGTTTTCCGGCTGTCATTGAATCAAACCTCAATCAAACTGGTTCCAGAACGGACACAAACACCTATAAGGTGCTTGGACTGGAACCAGAATCCAGAAGTTGTCGAATTTGTTGGATTTTTTGAAACTGTCGTTTCATCTGCTGGTTCAAAGCATCGGTGCAGGAATGGACAAAGTTAGAACCACTAAGAAAGACCTTGCCGGTCCTCGTTGCCCCCATCTGGAAGAGGCAGGACCCATCGGTTGAAGAATTAATCCAGCAGTTCCGCTAATGGACTTGTTTTTTTAGTGAAAGGTTCTGTCTTGTGTCGTTGATCGAGTTCTATTTACAGCTGGCTCATGAACAAAATTTCCCCATCGGGGATAAGAAAGTTTCAAGTGCTGTTCCACGGGAAGATTTGCAATGATGAGTCACTTCTTTGGTAACTACTTGGGTTTCCTGCGAAGGCGCTGATGATTCACCGGAGTCGCTTTTGAGGACCAAACAGAGAGAGAGAGAGAATTTGTCTCGGTGCCACTGGTGCAGAAACGCGTCGACAGCTCCGAGAGTCTCGGACCGGCGCTGGCAGTAGGAGGACGTCTCGCCTTCATAACCTGGGCGAGGAGTCGGTGCGGCTAGCGCCTGAGCGGTAATAGCATACAAGTGGTCACGGGTCAAGCTGGTGCGAGCGTAACCGTTGCGAGCGATGCAAGCGGGCTGTCAGGCGGAACGGAGATGTATGGAGAGCGACAGCGGCGAGGGCGTACGGGAGCTCGCTCCCAGATATCTGTTTTACTATCACGCATTGTTGTAAAACCAAGTGGAAAGGCAGAGAGGGAGGGAGTGGGAGGGAGGTGTCGGGGGTGGTTGAGAGAAAAAAAAAATCAGTCCTCGATCTTATTTTCCACACTCCGTCGAGCTACAAGCAGCTCAGTTACACTACACTTGCACAGAACAATCAGTCTGGCAAAGGTTCACAAAACGACGAAATACCTTGTCACTTACTGCCTGACCTGTTCAGTGGAGTGACTCGGAGGAGGAGGAGGAGGAGGAGGTGGTTGTAGAGGAGAGGAGGGAAGACAAACCTAAAATGAAATAGTCGTGAAGCCGGTGACGTTCACGGAAGACCTCGTCTGTCCTCGTTCTTCTTTACTACACTTTTTTTTCATTTTCACCTCAAGTAGCTTTGAAAGCTAGAAACCCCCAAAAAACTCACAAATCCAAGATTCCTCTGTTCAAGTCAATCATTGTGCAAAAATGTTTTTTGCCCGCTGGAATTCAAAATAAAGTCCAGTGGGTTTGAACAATGCTTGGCTGCACAGCAGGAGTTCCCCTAATGGCAGGGCCCATTGGCAGGTCGTCGGAGTTTATTGCAGGCTATAGTGTGTTGCAGGACGTCCGCAGCAGTTAGCGTCAAGCTCAGCCTGATTTCTTTGGATGCAGGAAGTGGGACGGGTTGCGAGTCCGAGCCTTGAACTGGTGAACCGTGCTTGTAAAAGGGAAGCCAAATCTGAGCGCTGAAACAAGCAGTTTGGGTGTCGTGAACTTTAGCAGATGGTGAAAGTTGGGTAAGCTCTGAGGCTGTTAAAAAGTGAGGAGGAGGAGGAGGAGGAGGGGGAGGGGGAGGAGGGTTTAAGGGGCTGACAGGCAGTTCAGTCCTGCTCACTGGACTTAATCTAAAAGGAAAAAAAAAAGAAACGGCACCAGTTATGATCGACAGAATATGTCTCAGCAAATTGGCTTTCCATGCTGGCTGATGCTCCAGCTCCACCGCCGTGGAAGCCTAATGACCTGCTAGCTCAACCCTTCCTCCCACCTGTCCACCCCCTCCTCACCCCCCTCCTTAGCGTCTGTCATCTCAACTAAAGCGCTTCCAAAATCAACACTGGCGACAAATCACAGCAGCCATCAGGCAAACTTTTAGCTCCTTTTTTTCTCTTTGACCAAAGAGCCATCAGTCCGTTCTCCACGGCAACAGCTCTATAACGAAGGCCCTTCTCTACGACCCGCTCTATACCGCCTCTCTCTGCTGACGGCGGAGCAAGAAATTCTGTGATCTAACTTAGCAGCGTTGGCGCCTGGTGTGACATCTTACATGGATTCGACTGATAAACACGGCGGTTGACCGGAGGTTAAGGAGACTCTGGGACTCGTCTCACCAATTTTCACTTCATTCTTTCCTTCTTCAGGTTAGTTGCTAACTGCTACTAGCTGCTTATAGGTAATGTTCCTACTAACTTTCCTGCCCGGCTTTCATACCGTTCTCATAATCACCTCTGTTACTACCTCCACTGCTGTTTCAGGCCCTTTTTTAGACAGAGATTGTGCGGCGACATCTCTACAAGGTCTTTGTTTGTTTGCACCGAACAGAACCACGACCCATCAACGAGTTCCACAAGCAAAACAGGTCAAACAAAGCAACTTTGGCATCTAATGTCTTGGATTGGACGGATCAACATGGCGGCTGAAATCGTCTTCTGCTTTGAGGTTGAGCAGTTTTTGGTCCCAGCCCCAATTCTTTGGCCAACACCGTCCGCCATGACACATTCATCGCATTCCAACGGCGCACCACTCCCACCGGCGCCCGTCACCTCCACTAAAACCATCAGGCAAAACTCTCGGAGGCTTTTTCCGCCTAAAGAACCGTCAGAAACGGACACAACCCTCAAGATTGACGGAAAAACAAGACCTAATAGACAGATCAGCTTTTGGAATTCAGAAGGCGCTGCGACCCATTTGTGGTCGGATTTCAGAACATGATGGAGGAGTCTGGCTCCGATTGGGTTCCAGGCCTGACAATCCTCCAAGGCGAGCTGTAATGATAGACAATGACAGGTAATTACAACACCAGAGCTGGAGATCAGCAGTATCTGAGAAGTCTGTGGAAACTCTGAGGACGACGGCCCGCCAACATCCCAAAACGGCAGGTTCCGCCGGCCGATCCGATCCAAGAGAGGAAAAAAAAAAAAAAAAGAGCAACGCTGCAACTCTGATGTCGTGTTTCCTCGTCCTCGGATTAAAGTTTACCGCTCAGACCGCCGCTACCGTGTCTTTCATCTCTTCTCCAACAAGATGCATCGCCCCGAAAACGAATGTTTTCTCCGAGCCTCGTCTCGGCGCTCGCATGTCATTATTGAGTCTCGTGTGTTTTTCTGGGCGCACAGATTAACTTCAGTGTTTCCCAAACAGCATCACCTGCATGCTGGGAAAGAAGCAGGGGCTTGAAGAGGGGCGGGGGGGGGGCGGAAGGAGGCGGGGCGGCGTTGCAATCTCTGGCGTTGCACCGAGTCCTCCCTTTATAAATTACCTCATCAGTGAGTGAAATTAACACTGATTCTTGCCGGCAATTTCTCAATTTCCAATGCTAATTAGTTTTTTTTTCTCTTTACTTTTAAATTCTGTAGCACCTGTTTGGGGCGAGGACATCTTAGGCAGCGCCGGCGCCATTTAATCACAATTTTAATTAACCGTCCCCGTAGATGTGAGAGAGAAGCAATTATAATGCAGATGAATGATTTTTTTTTTTTTTTCCCACATTAAATTGTTTTGTTTCTTCGTTATGTTGATTGCATAAATACCGGAGCTGCTCAGTTTTTATCTCCTGTAATTTTGTAATTGTTTAGAAAAAAAAAAGAAGAAGAAGACGAAGACGAAGAGTTTGTTTCATTTAGTTAACCGGTTCATCGCCGGAGCACGGAGTGGATTTTACCTCCTTTATGCTTCACTTTCCCCCCCTTTAAGGAAAATAAAACAACAACCTCCCGGCCTGTCAATCATCCAGAGGTTTTTTGAGGGCGGGTTGTTGTTGTTGTTGTTGTCGGGCAGGATTTACGCTCCTCTCTCACGACCTTACCCCAAATGAAAGTCGTCCCCTCTCTCTTCGCCTCAGAGTCGCAAATGAAGGCACAGATGGGACCTAATCTTTATGAGCTCGTGAAAATATCATCAGCGCTTTCGATGCCCCCCCCCCCTGAAAGTTTGCTTTAAATAAAAAACACCTCATCGACTCAACAAACTCTGTTTTTCAACTAATATTATGTGTTTTTTCAATCAGGATCCATCAGATTTGAGTATTTTCTACCTTTTGGGGAAAAAAAGGCCGGCGTTGCCTTTGAAAGGGGGGCTTCATCTGTAGGAGACCTCCGGTGGTCAGAGCTACAGGGCAGAGAAAAAACTCCCAGAATCCTCCTGTGCACAGTTCTCCGCCTTCAGCCACCCCCAGCAACACTCATTCTCTAATCCCACTGAGCGCTGCTTTCAGTTTGCCCAAAGAGCGTGGAGGGGAACTCCAACCGACCAGACACACACACACACACACACACACACACACACACACACACACACTTGTGTTATATCTCTCTCTTGATCACACACTCGCCGAGGGGCCATGCGACCCAGAAATGACCATCTCTAACTCATTTTCGAGGTTCTGCTCAGGTTGTTGCCCGGTTGAATCCGATCCTAATGCTGTTGCGTAATATGCAAATGAGATGGAATGAATGGGTTTTTAAATGAGAAGGGTGTTCTACACAGAACCGCTAAAGATCCGACTTCTGTTTCAGAGGTTCTGGAGCGAAAGTTTGTTTCGCTCTGAGCCGAAAAAAAGCTGCATCTTATTCTGGATCGGTCCTTAAATCGGCCGGAGGTGCGTCTGACAGGAAGAAGCTCCTCTTTGAATATTAGCGGCGATTGGCTGGAGGTAAACAGAGCATTAAATCCTGCAGAACTGTGGCAAGGCCAATACGGGCCCGGGGACAATGGCCCGGCCCGGCATCTCTGAGCCTTTGTTCTCGGCTTAACAAAACTCTGCCGTCACACCGTTTTACCTCAATGCTGCCCTGTCGAAACGGCCATCAGCCCATCAGAGCACACGCGGGAAGATGAGGAGGGGGGAGGGGACGGGCGAGGGCGAGGGCGGGGAGGGAAGGTGAAAGGGAGAGAGGGAAAGATTAAGACAGAAGGAGGAGGGGAGAGGGAGGAAGGTGGCGAAGAAAGTGCCAAGGAGAAGAGATGGAGATAGAGATGAATAATTCTCTCTCTCTCTCTCTCTCTCTCTCTCTCTCTCTCTCTCTCTCTCTTTCGACCTTAATAAGAATATATCGCCGCTGCCAGGAGGGGTGGCGTCTTGAACTTCGTGACGCGGCGGCGACAGAACTGGAGCAGCCCCGCTCACTAAAAGTTTCATCACAAAAAAAATCCGCGTCCCTCCGAGGGCCCCGGTGAGCCTTGGAAAAGCAAAAGAAGGAAAGAAGCGGCGCATCTGCCTCCGCTGTGACCTGTCAGCCCGCCAATTAGCGCCTGAGCATCAGCGGCGTGATAAACGTCTGCTCAGCAAACATGAGTCCACATCCAGACACACAGACAAAGTCAAATTAAAGCCTGCGTCTGTTTCTTCTACTGTAAAAACCTTAAATTTCCTGAGAGCAGAAACTTGCGAGCGGCGGCGGCGTCCTCGCTAATACAGCGTGGACGCCACACGAACCCACAGCGGCGGGGAAAAAGACTCGCCTCAGATTCAAAGTGATTATGAACGTGAGCGTCAGAGAACTGAATAGCAAACATTGAAACGTTGGCCGAGGCAATAATCTTTCTTCTTTTTTTTTCGTATGTCCTTGACATCATCGCTTCTTAACCCCCGACAAAAAAAAAAAAAAATGACCTTACAATCATCATCCTGGATCCAGTTCTGGCTCCTCATGGTGCCCACTTCCAGCTCTCCCTCCTTCCACTGTCAGGTTCTGGCCTGCCAATTTCCACTTGAAGCTTGACTGGGCCTGATTTGATGCAGACTACCTCGGGGTGAGGTGGGGGGAGTCGCTGGCGGAGGGAGGAGGAGGTGGAGGGGAGGAGAAGGGAGAGGGTGGAGGGCGCTGAAGCTGATGAACAGTTACGTCAAGTCGATTTTGCACCGTGGGGGAAAAAGGTAACCTCTCCGTCGAAGCAGGAAAAGATGAAGGTGAGACGGGAAAAAAAGGCAAAAAATGGGGGCCGCCGCCGCCGCCGTTTCACCTCACCTCCCTCTGCTTACCGCCACGCACAAAAAAACACAAAAAAAACCACTAACTGTCAGCCCAAGTACTAATTGCAGATGTGCCAGTCTGCCATCATAATAAAAT
>VRLP01000819.1:0-52500 GCA_009660295.1 Lophius piscatorius | reverse complement strand
GGCGCACAGATTCCACTCCGGATTAACGGTCCGTGTCTCCCTGCGTTAAAACACAAAAACAGGGGCACAGACCTGCAGCAGCCGCCGAAACATCCACAGACACCCCCCCACCCGTGCCTCCGTTCTCCCCCGTGATTTTTCTTACCGTTCTTGCGTCTCGGGTTGGCTTGTTTTCGCCTCTTACACCTCGGGCCATCCGCCATGATCTCCTGCTTCATTGATAAGTGTGTGTGGGATCAGATGGCAGCTCGCATGGACTCGATCCCTTGATTTCAAGCTTGATATCTAACGGGAAACACACACACACACGCGCGCGCGCACACACACACACAGGGAGAGAGAGAGCAGAGCCGACAATGTGCGACATTAACGTGGGGAGAGAAAAAAAAAGTGCAGAAATGAATGTAACTTTGAGTAAAAATGAAAGTATGAGGAGAAGGAAGGAGCGTCCGTCTCATTTGTTGGTTCGGAACCTCCGCTTTGCAGCAGGAGGAGCTTTTTTTAATTTTTTTTAAATGTATTTTCTATTATTATTATGATGATGATGATGAGGATAATTCTAAATGAGGATAAGAGTAAGTAATTCCAGAAAAGTTGCGGACTCCAGCTTGTATTTTTCACCACTTCTATTATAAGGCGGATTCATTCTTTTGGGATTAAAAGTATCAGGGTTATGCGTTTTTTAGAAATAAAAATTCTGCCAAAATAGGCTCCTAATAAATGAAATTTGTGCCATATTTGACTTTGCAGCGCGGTTGAAGTGAGTCCCGGGCTGAAAAGCTCACTATTGTGGTGATTAAAAGTCGTAGAACTTGGGGGAAAAATGCGCTTTTGGGGTGTAATAAAGCAAATCCGACGGCTCCTCAGAAATAACAGACGCGCTTTATTTGTTACAATTTAAGGGGAAAATAGGATTAAAATCGCGCCTTGAGAAAAAGATCCAAATATTTGATTCGGCTAATTCCTCCTAAACGTGGTTATTTTCTTAAAAGGGGTGTCGGTCCGGTCCGTTTGATACAAACAGACGGAATAAAAGCTGGACGGAAGATCGACGGGATCGCCTTGGTTCCTCCAGAAGGGTTAGCGGTGTGTGCTGCGCCAAACGCCCGGCTCAAAGCTCCTCTGCCCCGGCTGTCAGCGGGAGCAGGACGCGCCAACATCGCGGAGGAAGAAAAAAAAAAAAAAAAGGAGGAAAAAAGTCACCTAATTCCACCTGCGCAGGTAAAAGTTCCAACCGAAGTTTAGCGTCCGACCTTTGTGTGGGGAATAAAGCAGTAAAGCAGCACCTACCTGTTTATTGTGGGGTGTCTTAGAGAGGAGGAAGGATGATACCGGAGCGCGTCGGTGAGCGGATCCTTTTCCACCGGTGATAATAAAGCCTTAGAAATAAAGCCTTAGAAATAGTTGGGAGGAGGGAGGGACCGCTATTCCTGCTAGGGCAGGTTTACAACTGATGTCTTACACCCACTCCAGGAAACAAACCTGGGTAGGGACTGACGTGTTACGCCTCTTCTAATGACATTTTTTTTCTTTCCACCTCCTTTTCTTTGCCGTGTAACACAGAGGAGGAGAAGCCCCTGAAACGCACGCCACCTATCTTCACGGGAGGGGATAATTGAGGAGAGCCAAACGTGAGCATCTTCAAGTTTTGTTTTTTTTCCCTCTTCTTCTCTCTCCCCTCTCCTCAACCTCTCCTCCTCCTCCTCCTCCTCCTCCTCTTCTTCTCCTCACCCCCTCTCACTCTCTTCTCTCCATTTCCATCTCTTTTTTGGAGTGACTCGGAGCAAAGAACAGTGTGTGTTTTTCCTCCCTTTTTCTTTTTTTTTTTTTTTTCCCCCTCGCGTGAGTGTGTGCGTGCATGTGTGTGTGCGCGCGCGTGTCACAGTGTGGACAGAAGGCGCAGAAACTTGGAGCGCGTCCACGCCAGCCCGCAATCATGTAAGGATATGTTTTATTTATTTCTTATTTATTTTTTTTATTCTTTATTTCCATTCGCGTTCCGTTTCATTTGCAGGAATGGCGCGCGTGACCGGGAATGCCGGAGCTTGGAGCTGCAGCCTGGAGGAGGCAATCCCACATATTCTTCATTATTGTAATCTGACCACGAGAATGTTTGGGAATTTATTAACACTGCAACAAAAACAAAAAAAAGCGCATTTAGACAGACTATAAGATAAATCCAACTTCAAAGAGCTGAAATGAATTTTGTTGTTTTTTGGGTCCTTTGCGTTTGTTTTTTTTCGCGCTCTTTCTCCGGAGAAAAATGACATTTTTCAAAGGTTAAGTTGAAGACATGAACTTTTCCTGGCGTTAAATGACTCCTGTGATACCTGAGCGGCGGGCGCGCCTCGGTTTTTTGCGCAACTTCAGCTCCCAAATGAGTCGGATGCCCAGAAAACCTCCGCGGGAAAATATTCACCGGATGTTGGAAGCAGCTGGACAGAAAAACGGCATAAAGTGGAATAACGCAGGAAAACCAATAGGTTTTTTTTTTTACTCCTTTTTATGATGAATCTATCATTTATTGGAAGAAGAGGCGTGAAGCACCTCAGCCATGTCTAAGAGAGAGACAGACAGAGAAAGAGAGAGAGAGAGAGAGAGAGAGAGGGAGAGAGAGAGGAAGCTCCACCTTTGCTGCGCCCTGATTGGTTATGTAAATACAGTCTTTTTTCTTTTTTTTTTGTCCTGTCCTTCTGCAGTTCGCCACTGTTTGGCTAATTAAATCATCAATCAAGGGTCTGAACTGCCCACTTCCATCAAACCCCCCCCCTACAAAAAAAAAAAAACCCAATCAGAAGCAGGAACACGAAACCAGTTCATAATCTGTTTTTAAAGACTTTATTTTTTGGGGAAGATTCATTCTTTCTTTTCCTTTTTTTTTTTTTTTAAGACAATATGAATCCAACAAAAGAAATTTGCGTTTCCTTTTTATTTTTTTTCCCTAAAGGAACGGAGGATTTCTAGGGTTTCTGGTAAGTTTGTTTCTAATGTTTCCCATCATTTGGTTTATGTCATTTATTTTCTACTTCTTCTTCTTCTCCTCACCTCCGAAGAGGAGGACGGGAGCGCAGGAGGCTCCAAAGTGGATCCAGTCCTGGCTGAAATTATTGCCATGCGTAATTTGCTGCCACGGTTCTTACATGTAAACCAAGCACACACACACACACACACACACACACACACACACACACACACACACACACACACACACATACACTCTCGCCCTCTCTTTTACACACACTTGAGTTCCACTTCTCTTCCATTCAGGCGTTGCGTCTGCACGCACCACACACACACACACACACACACACACACACACACACACACACACACGTGGGGGCCGCACATTCACCGTGAAACCGGATTACAGTCGGTGTGTGACCCCTCTCCAGACCTCGCCCTTAATGAATATATCGATTTAAATCAGGCGCCAATAAAAACAACGTATGCATGTATTCATAATTCTTCTGATCATCTCTTGGTGTTGATTCAATTAATCATGAGAAAATAATTGATTGAAGGGTGGGGGGTCGGGGGGGGGGGGGGGGGGGGGGGGAGTAATTTATGAGATGAAATGTGTCAGAAAAAAATTGCAAAAAAAAATAAAAACCCTCTAATGAGTTTATCTGTATTTTATTACGCTCAACGTTTGTCTTTTTGGTGTGTGTGTGTGTGTGTGTGTGTGTGTGTGTTTTTGTTGTTGTTTTTTCTGTCCCTGCATGAATAAAAATGTGACGCTTTCTTCGTTTTATTTTTTGCTGGAGTTGAAATGTTGCCCCGGAATAAAAAAAAATAAAAAAAAATCAATAAGTGCAAATTCACTCGGGTTTAAGGCTTTTTTTAATGTCCGACACCTAAATTGGGGCTGTGCAGCTCTGCAGCTGTCTGCCTCAGGCGTGACTGCTGATTACTAAGATTATAATCCTAATTTTCTCTCTGCCTCAGTCAGTGTGTGCGTGTAAGTGTGTGTGTGTGTGTGTGTGTGGGAGAAAGAGAGAGAGAGAGGCCCACTTCTAAACACAAACACAGCGGCGCAGAGGGGCTTTAGGAATGCTTCGTGGCGTTTAGAGCTCCGTTACCACGCTGTCAGCTGCTGTTAGACGACTTCAGACTCCGAGCAGCGACGATAACCGGCTTTAAGTCCCAGGTTTCATGCACCAAATGTAGAAATCAAGAGGTCGGAGGTCACTGCGGCATCGGGTCCGACAGATTTAAAGCCACACTCTTTCCCAGAACCACGACCACACTGGACTCTAACATGCCCACACACACACACACACACACACACACACACACACACACACACACACACACACACACGTTCAGTGAATACTTCCCGATCTGCAATAATTACATTTATTAGTATAACATATATATTTTTGCTTTCTTGCTCTTCATTATTCCTCATACTTACATTATTTTTTTGCTCTTGTCTGTACATTTTAGTTTGAACGCCGTATGTCTGAAAAAGGAAACGTTCTTAATTAAACTGCATATTGTATAATAACAATAAAGGCTTTCTTTATTTTCTATTTCTGCCGTCATATCTTTACGACTGTTAAAATGAAGCCAGAATTTTTCTCATTATTCATAGGCATTTTTCTTAATTTTCTGAATACTTACTTTTGATCTCAATCTGTGTGTGTGTGCGTGTGTGTGTGAGAGAGAGAGAGCGAGCGAGAGACCCACTTCTAAACACACACACGCTGCAGACGGGATGCAGGAATGTTTCGAAGCATTTAGGATTCTGTCGGCAGCAACAACAGTGAAGACAATAAAAATAACATCTTGCGAGCCGTAGAGTTCATGCAGCTGCTTTAGATGCAAGAATGCATGCACACAAAAAAACCAAAGATGCAGAAATCAAAAGGTCAAAGGTCACGGCAGCATCAGCAGAGGCTTCTGCAGCATCAAATTCTCCACGGCTGCTGGTGCTGCTTCTAAAATAAAATCAGAATCTCTCTTCATCCTAATTATAATCCTAATTTTCTCTCCCAGTGTGTGTGTGTGTGTGTGTGTGTGTGTGTGTGTGTGTGTGTGTGTGTGAAAGCCCCACTTCTGAACACAAACACAGCGGCGCAGACAGTCGCAGGAATGATTCGCAGTATTTAGAGTTCTGTTGCGGCGCTGTCAGCGACAGCGACGGTGGAGAGACAAGAGTGAATCATTCTACAAGCTTGAAATCCAAGATGTCAAGCACACAATGCAGAAATCAAGGGGTCAAAGGTCACCGGAGCATCATGACATCCTTCTGGAAAGGCTTCTCCTGCATCTTGCCGCAGGTTTATTTAAAACAGTCTTTGCTTCTGCTGGGAAAAAAGATTTCTTGGATTTTATCATCTTTAATCCAAATATGTGTGTGTGTGTGTGTGTGTGTGTGTGAGAGAGAGAGAGAGAGAGAGAGAGAGGGAGAGGGAGAGAGAGAGAGAGAGAGAGAGGCAGGTCCACTTCTAAAGATCAACACTTCGGTACGCAAGAGCAACTGTGAAAAAAAAGAAGAAGAAGAAGAAAATGAAAATCATTCTGTAAACTGTGGAGAACATTCAGTAGCTATAAATATAAGAACGCAGAAATCAAGAGGTCAGAGGTCAAAGGTCACAGCAGGAGCATCACGATATCCACTCTACTAGTACTGGTACTGCTCATAAACTAATATCAGACTCTCTTCATCCTTATTATTTTCTGTTTCCAAATTTGCTCTCCCAGTGCGTGTGTGTGTGTGTGAGTGTGTGAGAGAGAGAGAGAGCGAGAGAGAGGGAGGCCCACTTATAAACACCAACACAGCGGCGCATAACAGCAACTGTAAAAAAAAGAAAAAAGAGAGGATTCATTTTGCATATCTGCGGAGATCACATAGTTTCAATATAAGAATGCAGAAATCTAGAGGTTGGAGGTCAAAGGTCACCGCAGCATCATGACATCCTTCTGGAAAGGCTTCTCCTGCAGCTTGCTGCAGGTCTCTGTCAAAATCTGCCGAACCCTTTTGTCTTATTTTCCTGCAAAATGTGTGAATTCCACTCAAACTGTCGTCAGCTGACAGCCTGCCTTAAAGAGTGAAATAAGATCCGTGACCGTCTGTCCGACGCGGACGGCAGCGACACAGACGTCAAAGTCATCCTATGATTATAGATAATTAATGCTTTATACAGACCAACGCGGAACACAAACACAGCGACGTAGAGGGGCTGCAGCAACGTTTGGTAGCCCTTAGAGTTCTCTTACCGCACGGTCGCACAACCTCAAACCCTGAAGCAGAGAGAGGGAGAGAGAGAGAGAGACAGACAGACAGAGAGAGAGAGAGACACAGACAGATAGAGGGAGATAGGGAGAGAGAGAGAGAGAAGGAGATACAGAGACAGAGAGACAGACAGACAGACAGAGGGAGAGAGAGAGAGAGAGAGAGAGAGAGAGACAGACAGACAGACAGAGAGAGAGAGAGAGAAACCCACAGACAGACAGAGGGAGATAGAGAGACAGAGGGACAGTGAGAGAGAGAGAGAGAGAGAGAGGGAACCATCCTGCATGCCGCGGAGTTCATGCATGTTTGCACAGAATGCAACACTAAAGAGGTCAAAGGTCACTGCAACATCATGATATCCCTCTGAAAGGTTCCTGCAGCGTCTCGCTGGCGTCACATGCATTTGTGACTTCTGGTAAAAAAAATAATAACAATTCTTATAAAATATTTTCCTGCAAAAATGTGGGAATTTTTCTAAAAAAAAAAAAAAGAAAAAAAGAAGAGAGAACTGACCTGGATCATCATCATCAGCATCATCATCATCGTCTTCATCATCCTCACGGCTGACCGTCTGTCTGACACGGATAGCAGCGATGCAGTCGTTAAAAGTCGTCCCTTAATTATATATAATGAATGTTTCCTGCAGCAGAGTGAGAGCGAGGAAGAGGAGAGGCGCCTCGGGACTCAAACAGTCGCACGTATGCGTTGTGCGTTCAACAACTCAGCCGCCAGGCGTCCCTGATTATTGGCCTAATTTAGATCCGTGAGAGTCACATGACATCAGGGAGCATCCAGTGATGAAGCTGTGCCCAGTCTTCCTCTTTAACGAAACAAACAAACAAAAAAAAGAAAGCAGCTCATTGAAACCTGGTACGAGAATTTCAACGCGAGCGGCGCCGAATTCAAGACTGGACACCGACTTTCAGGAGGAAAAAAGGTGTGTTTGTTTTAAATAGTCGTGTGTGTGTGTGTGTGTGTGTGTGTGTGTGTGTGTGTGTGTGTGTGTGTGTGTGTGTGATTTATGCAGGATGATCCTCCTGAAGGATTTTCACCTGTGAGGTTTTTTTTATTTTAAGGGCTGCAAAGTCTCATTATTGGGAAAAAAACATGAATAATCAGGATCCACTTCTGATTCCAGACTGAAATAATTCAATTAAGAAATCCCTCCTGATTGCAATTCTTCTTAATATGCAAATGAGAGAAACAAAAATCTGCAAAAAATGTTGGAAATTTGCACATCGTTGATGAAATTTGGGAAAATTTGGACCAATTTTTTTGCCATCAACTGAAATAAAGTCCATTTGTGTCCATGTAAATATCAAATAATCATAATCTGATGAAATTCTAAACAAGAAAAATGCCAAACAGAAAGACTAATAAACAGTTTTTGAGTGATGCTGCAGATAAAAGGAGAATTTTTTTAATCTTTTTATTTTCGACGTTCCCAGGAAAAAGGGGGAAACTTTCATTCTGATCTCTTTGGACTGAAGCCGCCAAAAACATGATGGATTACATTTCTGGCACAAACCCGTGAAACCGTGAGTCATCTTTCCCTCTGGAGTCGGATTTTTATGGGCTGGAAAAATTCAGAGAGAATTTAGCCAAAAACGACTCAAATTAAGTTCATTTAATTAAACAACAAACTTAATTAATACCAATAAATCTAATTTCTATTCTTGTCTTCTGGCTTGAATGGAATCGGGTCAAAATAAACCTAAAGAGCTGCAGTTTACGTTAATATTTATTATTTATCTTATTTGATAATTGTTCATAAACGCTCGTATTAATTATTATTAATTAAATTACTTTTTGAAATCGATCCTAATTTAAAGGGCTTTAGTTCTAATGACGTAAATATATATATATTAAGAGTTGTCCATTTTTATTAGGGATCATTTGGGTTTGTGTGCATCATCGTCATCTTCATCATCATCATCATGTTGTGAGCACCATTGCTGTTTTGTATTTGTCGTAGAAGCTACAGATATGTCATATACAAGGAAAATAACCCATAACGGAATAAGATTAGCTCATCGTTACTGCCTTCATTAAAAAGTGGAACCTACGAAACGTTTAGGTAAAGAATGTTTTCAGGAAACTATTAAACCCTTATTTTATTTTATTTTTGTTGTTGGTTGTATCAAATGACATAATTCTGTTTCAGAAGTTCTAACATGAGTTAATATGCCACAAAAAAAAAAGCTACATATTGAATAGAACTTTCTCTGTAGCCGTGGTTAATGCCTCCTCTTCGGTGTCCCCCAGGGCTCCGTCCCTGGTCCCTTACTGTTTAGCATAAATATGCTACAACCGGGTAAGAACACATCAAGAATAAGAAATAGTGACTCCACCAAATGGTTGAGCAGAACATTAAAGGGTTTAATCTCTAAAAATAGAAAAAATTCAGCGGATTATTAACTGAAATTGGAAACCTGAAAGTTTCCAACCAGGTCACTTGAGTGGACCCCCACTCAAGTGACCTGGTTGGACAACGATGGGTGCTGGTCAGTGACGCGATAGGTGCTGGTCAGTGACGCGATGGGTGCTGGTTCATGACACGACGGGTGTCATATATCAGAAGTTCTTTTAAAAACAGCAATCAAGCAAAAACTTCTGAACCCAATTACAACAAAACTTTATGAAGGAGGGGTGGGAAAAGTTCAACAGCAGTAAAACTGCCATGCGAGTTTATTTCAGCATTGTTAAAGAGACGTGGTCCACTTTAGTGAAAGTGGGACCTCAGGCATAAAGAAACGGGGTTCTGTTGTTTGGACTTAAAAATGCGTCACACAGATGAAGCCAATTTGTTGCATGGATCATTTTGTAGAAACGGCATCTAAGAATACCGTCTCCTTCTTGATCTGTGCAGAGGAGTGTGAAGATCAAATAGGCCGGGCCAGAACACGGGTCCATAAAGAGGGGTGGGGGGGGGGTCATTTTCACCGACCGAACCCTCGACACACAGTTTGAGCTTCTGCCCCGAAAGCGTGTTCTTGATCAGAACAACGGCCGTTGTTAGCGCTCAAGACGTTTTTAATGCACCACAGAGGGGATCCCAGATCTCGCATCCCCGTCTCCGCGCCGCAACATCAAACCCGACTTGTCTCGACGGGACCCCCCTCTACCCCCCCGCCACTACCGCTCCACAGATTGACGGACAATTAAAGAGTGAGAAGCGAAGGCTGTGGCGTGTGATGTGCGAGAGCTAACATGCAAAATGAATTTAGTTTACATTGGCCACGAGCGAGAGAGAGAGAGCGAGAGAGAGAGAGAGAGAGAGCGAGAGAGAGCGAGAGAGAGAGAAATCAGAGCATTTCTGATGTGGAAGCAGAGAACAAGACGGCGGCGTAGCAGAAACAAACGCTCACACCGAAAAAGTATTGATTTTTTTATGTTGTTCTTGTTAGCGGCGGGCCGCGCAGAGGCTTCTACAAATGACCACTTATTCCACAGAAGAAAAAGACAAACAGAACATATGCTAGGCATCTCCTTCTTTTTTCTTCTTCTTCTTTCCCTTGTGTTCCTGGAGAAAGAGGTCAGGAGCTCCGTGGCCAAAAAAAAACAAAAACCCAACAAGTTGGGAAAAGTCAAGTGAAGAAAACTTTTTCTGTTTTTAGCATCCTCAGAAATTCTAGTGATATCTTTAACTGTCTGAAGTCCAGAGAGGCTTTCTGGAGGATATTCCTATAAATATCCATGTCTTATCCTGTTACGGTCCCGGGGGGGCTGGAGCCTATCCCAACTGACATTGTGCAAGAGGCGGGGGACATTCTGGACAATTTGCCAGTTTATAAAAGAGACAAATAACTATTCAGACAATTTAGAGACACCAGTTGTCCCCGACAGCAAGATTATATCCCTGAATAGTCCCCAATGTCCCCAACTGTGTTGTTCAAGCAGCCCCCCCGATAGAACCCAACTTAAAGTGAAGTTATGTCCACAGTGTTTTTGTAAAAAAGCTCCCTGAACCAGTAAAATATGAACTAATATTATATAGTTCAAAACTTTTGGAGGTAAAAAAACGCAACAAATTTGTTGATGTAAACACGCAAAAAGATGACATCATCTTGGGGACAGCCGTCCACACTCGGGTGGGTCTATTCGGCTGGGTTTACCGTTCAGGGCGGGGATGACCCTTCTGCATCTCAGGACATCTCAGAACCGGCGCCCTGAGGGCGTCAGGGTGAGGTGGTGGTTGAGTGGGCGGGTCCTGTCCTGGGGCTATTGAGGCTGAAATGCGTGCTATGGCCTTATTATTCAGTTCTGTGAGGTTCTGTGTGGGGAGCAGGTGGACCAGTACCAGAGTATGAGCGTATGAGGAATCCATATCTTCTGTGTGCTTGATGGAGATTCTGCTGTAAAAGCTCCTCGCCTGAGTCTAGCACAGGAAGTCGAGGTCCATGTTGTGCAGGTGATTGATTTGACTGAGCGGAGACGGTCCGAGGTGACGCAACCGGAACGTAACGAGTCCAACTGATCCAGTCGTCCCTCCTCCATCTTCACTGCGCTCCACATATTAACTGGATTTGATTGGGATTCCGATGGATCCAAACTTTTCACACACCGGTCGGAGGAGAAAAAAACCATCGAGATGAATAATTGACGGCGTTTCTGTTGAATAATTAATCAAACATTTGAATAATTATCGTAGCTCTAATCTCCACAGATGCACGGATTTCGGCGCGCTCCCGATATCTGTCATGTCTTCCGGTTTACATCCGGCATATCGGACTTTAGAGATCGTACTTACATCCTCTGCAGATGTGAGTCGTGCATCTTGTCGGAGATCTCGACTTGTGGACCTGGAGACGAGAAGAACTCGTGAACTTTCTCTCTGAGATCTTTGCGGAGCTTTAGCATGTAGCAACGATCTGCCAAAGTCGTCAGCTCTGATGGAACGCGTTCATGTCGTGCAGATTCTCGTCATTTCAAAGTTCTAGAAAGGAAATTCTAGAGATGTAGGGGAAAACGCAAAATGGGTCCATGACGTGGAAAAGAATAAAAAATATTTTTCTGTTGCAGGATTTGAGAAATTGGACCACCTTATGTTTCAGGTGATTAAAAGTTACAAAATTCACATTTTGTATTTTCTGTGTGAGTCGCACATTCATTGTAAAAGCCCGAAATCGATGTGCGAATGTTCACAATCCACAAACATACAGTTCCGAGAATCTCTTTGCTGATGGGCTTTGATGTCATTCCTATCGCGCTATTTGTGCTATAAATTAGCATTAGCCATGAACGGCTTTGTCGTGTCAAGTCGAAAGCTGTTAGCTTCTAAATGGGAGCTAAAACCAACAATAAAACATCATCAAATAAAACTATACTGGAATTAACTCTCTTTAATCTTTTATTGTAGAGTATTAAAATATGAACTATTGGTATAAAGTATATGGAATTAAGACCAAATTTGGACTGAATCGGACCAACGCTTGAGAATCTATGGCCTTAAAACGTTTGGAGATAAAACTCCCCGTAGTGTTCGAAAAAACACAACCGACCTTTCCGGAAATCGCTACAGTTCTTCCTCGCACTAAGGTCTATGAGGGAATAAAATTTGAAAATGATCCATGAGCTCCTTTGTGAGGAATCGCTCCAACATCAAGGATCCACGGCGGTGGCGTTGGCGGCGATGATTCATCGATGATTTTTCGGAGAAGCCTCAGCAAAGCCACCAAAAACCCGACTAACGTCTTTGTTCTGCCTGAAGCAGGTTCTCTGGGATTATTGTAGAATCCTGACAGTACTGACGGTATTTCTTGCGTACCATAAAACGGGAAGTCAGTCGCATCATTCAGGGATCATGTAAGAACGCGGGGACATGATCTGATGTAGAGATGCAGCGGCTGAACTGTTGGACGTGTCTCTCGCTCCTTCAGACCATCTCCGGTCATTATAACACAAACCACCAGCACACGAGTTTATTTCCAGGGAAATAAACTCCCTGGAGTTCCGAGACCTCGCCTACGATCGTCCAAACTTCCCATCTCTCAGTGCACCGCCTCCAAACATGGCTGAAACAAACGGGCGTCCGACCAAAAGTTCACCGACTATAAACTAGACGGCAGCAAACATGTTGTTTTTTTTCTTTCACCTTCTGCAGAAGAAGTTTGCAGAGAAGTCAGCTTTCAACCCTCGGCCTTTTCTCGTTTGGTGAGACGTTTGCATTATTTTTCCGCGCCGCCTCGGATAAACGCGTCGCGTTTCATCCTCCTGCTAAAGTTTACGGCCCCCCGTAGGACTTTGGAGGGAAAGTCCGTTTACGGTCTGCTGGATGCGCTTGTGTACGTCAGACAAACCGGTCCTCTCCCTGCATTGTCATCCCGTGGCGTTTGTTATCTTGACGCTGAAAGGATTTTTGGGGGTGGGGGGGCGGGGATGTTGATTCAAGCCTGTGTAGGAAGCAAATTGCCGTTCGCCACTTCCTGCCATCCTTTTATCGGTGCCGGGAGAAGCGATCGCTCTCACCTCTCACTTCTGGCCACTTTCTCTTTGCGGCCCCTGAGAAATGGAGGAAGGGGAACTGTATATTGTTGGGAGGGGAGATATGGAGGGGGGGTGTGGGGGGAGTCGATGATCCGTCTTTTGATCCCGGCGTGCTTGTTGTCAGAAGCCGCCCGTTTTGAAGAGACTGTTGGCCACAATTGACTGTGACAATTTGTGCGCGATGGCGGTCCCTGAGTGGAGCACTTAAAGGCTAATTTACATGTCACACGTTGTGGGATAAAAAAAAAAAAACGCAGAGAGGATATTGTCATTTTGGCAAACCCTCCCTCCCACCTTCTAATTCTCTCTGTTTTCCCCTCTCTCTCTCTCTCCCTCCTCCTTGTTTTATCCCTCCGTCGCCTTGTAAACTGTAATTTGTACAGTGCTTAGGCTAACCTGGCAGAGGAGAGGCGGGCGGCATTTCCATTTGAAAAGAGGCAATCACCGCGCCGCCGCTGAGCCCATTGTCCGGTCGGCGCTGATGTCGGGGGAGAGGGGGTGGTGGTGGGGGTGGAGGGTGGGGGTAAGTCGGGGTTAAGGTAATTTACAGGCAGTGGAGTTAACCTCCTGGCAGAAGGACACAGGAGCTTTACACCTGTGTGTTTTAGATCCCCAGCTTTTTGCTGATGCGGATCCAACAGGTTCATAGTTTTACTTTTAAAAATATCGGATTGGGCGAGAAGTTCCGATGTCCCAGTAGGCTAGGGGGTAAAATCTAGAGGTGTGGGTCCTGAATACCGGCTCGTACCGGCCGACCCACTTTAAGCATTGTGTGTATATACTCTGACAGCTTTAACCTTATATACGCAAATTATACAGAACATCGTGCCGCTTGATTGGGACTCGTCCGCGATGTGTTTAATAACAATTCACTAAATAGTCTAAAGCAAAAAACTAAAATCTCATATGGGAATTTGCTCAGTGGAAACAACCTGAATTGGTGGCAACGTGACAATTACCAATGGAAAGAGGCGATAGCTACATGTTCCAAGGACATCAAAGACATCAAGAGACACGTCACAAAGACATCAAAGACATCAGGACACATGTCACAAAGACATCGGGACACACGTCAAAGACATCGGGACACACGTCAAAGACATCAAAGACATCAGGACACACATCAAAGACATCAGGGCACATGTCAAACACATCAAAGACATCAGGACACATGTCAAAGACATCAAAGACATCAGGACACATGTCAAAGACATCAGGACACACGTCAAAGACATCAAAGACATCAGGACACATGTCACAAAGACATCAAAGACATCGGGACACACGTCAAAGACATCAAAGACATCACTTCTACTATTGCTGGACAGGAAGTTTCTTTAGCTCAATTGTTCATGGACCAATCTACCTCTAACGTCAAAGGATTTTCTTCTTCTTTGGTAGTCACTTCAATATACTACTACTACTACTACTACTACTACTACTACTACTACTACGACTACTACGACTACCTTAAGGATTCATTCTGTGAAAAAGTCCAGGTTCATACAGGTGCTTCATGTTTCTATTTTTAGAGGCGTTTTTGAACATAGCTCCATCGTACGCATACGCTGCGAAGGCGTAACGGCGTGAGTCAAAACTGTCCCGCCGCGAGTCCCACCACGCCACATTAGTCATGTATGAGGATTTTGTCAAATTCCAGACTTAAAGATGGCCGCCGCGGCGCTTCTGTGTTTTTCTAATCAGCTACAAGCTCATAAATCTCTGCTCAGACGCTCCTTCCTTCCCTCAGCTCCTCCTCATGGCTGAAGTTTCCTTTCTCCTGCTCCCACAGGCTGGCTGTGACAGGTGCAGGGTGTGTGTGTGAGCGTGGGTCCGGATGAAAGTGTGTGTGTTTGGGCATGTGGAAGGCCCCCCCACACACACACACACACACACACACACACACATCCTTCTGCCCTTTAGAGGGGGGGGGGCTGACTGTGTACAGGAACAGCAGGTTGATGGGATAATGTCCATCATCTGTTGCACTGTGTCATTTGTGTGCTGCTTTTGTAACGGCCCTGAACACACACACACACACACACACACACACACACACACACACACACACAAATAAACACACAGAAATGTTTTTAATACTCTGATTGTGAATATACGCCACGTATAAGAGAAGAGGTGCATTTAAAAGTACACAAATATACATCGTAATGTATACATGAGCATATTCTGTGTGTGTGTGTGTGTGTGTGTGTGTGTGTGTGTGTGTGTGTGTGTGAGGCGGGGGTAAGAGGAGGCGGGGGTGTCTGCGTTGCAGCACAGTCTGCTCACAATAATCATTGGAATAAATTCCCTCTTCGGCTGTGAATGACCTAATCCAGATTTGATGGTCATTATATCAGGCCTGTTTCATTCTGCTGTAAACATACAGCAGATAATCTTAATCTCCATAACGCCGCTGTTAACCACAAACAAGTACTGCTGTCGCCATACAACCCACCTTCACTTTTTTTTTAGGCATCACTTCCTGCCGGAGTTTCAAAATTTTTTTTCCAAAACAACAAAATCCTTCGAAAACGTACTTTTTTTTTTTTTTTTTCAAAAACGTGCAGGAGTTCCCGATAGGAGTATCAAACTGAATGTAGGTTACTAATCCCGCCGATTGAGGCTTTAATTAATTGCAGTGTTGTAATGAGGCTGCGGGGGATTAGCGCGTGGACAGGTGGGCAGATTTAAACCTCACTGGGCCGGACACATGTTGAAGGGGAAGCCATCATCCCGGAACAAAGAGGGATTTTTTTTTTTTTTTAGTATTATTCCGTGGAAACGTTCCAAACGTCTGTGTGAAGCTGCAGAAACGCTTCAGCTGCATGTAAGCCTGAGCGTAAGCCCGCGGCCATCAATGTGCCGCCGAAAATTTACAGAAAGGGTTCAGAGGGTTCGGCTCAGAGATGGTTAAGGTGTTCTGGGTAAAGAGGCGGGGTTTAAGTCGCTTATGGGAGCGTCACACCCCAAACTGTCCGATTAAGAATAGTTCCTAAAGGTTATTAATTAAGTTGAGGAAAATGTAGAAATGAATGGAAGATAAAATGTTTTTTGCTAAATTTTGCAATAAGGACAAAAAAAAATATTCAAATTTGATCAAATTCACTTTGTATCATTAATCCGATAAACATAATAATATAGTATAATAATAATAATATTAATAAAACAGGAGGAGACAGGAACCTCAACATCAAGACGAAACACAGAACCGTCAGGTATTAAAATATCAAGAAATAGGACAAATAATGTATAATTATAAAAAATAATAGCCATTAAATTAAACAAAACACCAAAAGACAAAACCGACATCATTTAAGAAGAAAACTAATTCAAAATGTAAAGTTGTTGAAGAAAAAAGACAAAAAATTCAATGAAATATCAAAAAAACGTGTTAATCACAATTTTTGTGTGTGTGTGTATGTGTGTGTATGTGTGTGTGTGTGTGTGTGTGTGTGTATGTGTGTGTGTGTGGTTGTGTGCCGGTGATCAAATATCATTTTCTGAATAAACACGGTTAATGCTCCTCCTCCTCGGGGGCCCCTTTGACATATGGTGTCCCTCAGGGCTCCATCCTCGCCCCCTTTCTGTTTAGCATATAAGTGCTACCATTAGGTTGGTGTGAGGAAGAGTTGGGTTGATTTTGGAAAAGGTCAGTGGCATATATCAGAGGAAACTTTTTTTATCTCCAAAAGTATTGGTGTCATATTTTCTCAACTGTTCAATCAGATCAAGAAGTTTTCAACAAAAAAAAAAGACAGATTCTGAATATATCGTCCAAAGTTTTTGTTCCCTTTTAGTCCAAATGTAACTCACAAGAACCGCCTCCTGGAGAACTAACTCGTATTTGTCATATTCTATTACTGCCATTGTTCATATTTTACGAACTAAAGGGAAATTTTGGGCAAAAAAACCCACAAGTTCCCAAAAATAAATGCAACTGTGTCTAAATCCCAGGACTTTTCCATCCTCAGAGGTGGCTTTTATGTCTTTTCACAAGTGCTGGCTTTCATGTCTTTATTCTAACTACTTTTGTTTAGTCTTGGAGTGACATCATCAGAGCAGACGCGTCCCGCAGAACTGCATTCTGGGTCATTCAATCTGTTTCTCACCGGTTAATTTGATATACTTTCATTTCACGTAAGATTTTTGTCGAGGCAAAATAAAACAAATAAAGATTTTTGTTTTGACTGGATCGACTCAAATGTTAAGATTCGAGTCTAAAATAACACGTTTAATGTTTCCTACACAGCAGTCAACTATAAAAAGTATTTTTATAATTCATTACATCTGAGTGTAGTTTTCAAAGGAAGTGTAAAACGGATCAAATGTTTCTAACGAGACGCGATGATGTGATTTTATCTTCGTCACTTCTGAAGAAGAGGTGTTAATTTTGTTAAATAGTGAAAAGTCTCGTTTTGGAAAAGCTCCAAATGTCAATTAAATTCAAGTATAAATCAAAGATGGCTCCATGAATAAAACATCGTGGGTAACACGTTGGAGGAGCCTTCGCTGCTCCGAGGGTGTGTGCACTGTTTCGGGTCTCGCTCTTCCTCATTAGAGGACGCCCTGAGCATTATGGGATGTCTCTCTACTTCAGCCGCGTTCATCTGCTCGACGTTGGAGGGTCCAAACATTTCATCATGGTTTGATCCACTGAGAGACACGATACGATGACAGATGGAACGATAGACTGATAGAATGATAGAATGATAGAATGATAGAATGATAGAATGATAGAATGATAGAGAGAATGATAGAATGATAGAATGATAGAATGATAGAATGATAGAATGATAGAGAGAATGAGAGAATGATAGAATGATAGAATGATAGAATGATAGAATGATAGAGAGAATGAGAGAATGATAGAATGATAGAATGATAGAATGATAGAATGATAGAAAGAATGATAGAATGATAGAATGATAGAGAGAATGATAGAATGATAGAATGATAGAATGATAGAAAGAATGATAGAATGATAGAATGATAGAATGATAGAATGATAGAATGATAGAGAGAATGATAGAATGATAGAATGATAGAGAGAATGATAGAATGATAGAATGATAGAATGATAGAAAGAATGATAGAATGATAGAATGATAGAATGATAGAAAGAATGATAGAATGATAGAATGATAGAATGATAGAATGATAGAAAGATAGAATGATAGAATGATAGAAAGATAGAATGATAGAATGATAGAGAGAATGATAGAAAGATAGAATGATGGAACGATAGAATGATAGAATGATAGAATGATAGAATGATAGAATGATAGAATGAATGATAGAATGATAGAATGATAGAGAGAATGATAGAAAGATAGAATGATGGAACGATAGAATGATAGAATGATAGAATGATAGAATGATAGAATGAATGATAGAATGATAGAATGATAGAATGATAGAAAGATAGAATGATAGAATGATAGAATGATAGAAGGATAGAGAGAATGATAGAGAGAATGATAGAGAGAATGATAGAATGATAGAGAGAATGATAGAATGATAGAGAGAATGATAGAATGATAGAGAGAAGGATAGAATGATAGAGAGAAGGATAGAGAGAATGATAGAAGGATAGAGAGAATGATAGAATGATAGAATGATAGAATGAAAGAATGATAGAATGATAGAATGAAAGAATGATGGATAGAATGATAGAATGATAGAATGATAGAATGATAGAATGATAGAGAGAATGATAGAATGATAGAATGATAGAAAGAATGATAGAATGATAGAATGATAGAAGGATAGAGAGAATGATAGAAGGATAGAGAGAATGATAGAGAGAATGATAGAGAGAATGATAGAATGATAGAGAGAATGATAGAATGATAGAATGATAGAATGATAGAATGATAGAGAGAATGATAGAAGGATAGAGAGAATGATAGAAGGATAGAGAGAATGATAGAATGATAGAGAGAATGATAGAAGGATAGAGAGAATGATAGAATGATAGAGAGAATGATAGAATGATAGAGAGAATGATAGAGAGAATGATAGAATGATAGAGAGAATGATAGAATGATAGAATGATAGAATGATAGAATGATAGAGAGAATGATAGAGAGAATGATAGAATGATAGAGAGAATGATAGAATGATAGAGAGAATGATAGAATGATAGAGAGAATGATAGAATGATAGAGAGAATGATAGAAGGATAGAACTTCTGAATACGTGAATAAAGATTTACTTTCACACCTTAGAGTTTGAGCAAATTTTTAGAAATAATTGCATCGTGTACTTTTTTGTCCGCTTTCCTGTCCTCTCTGATGACTTGTGGGAGGAGTCAACGGGAATAAGTTCATGAAGAACACGCAATGTCACCTGGTACGCCTGAAACAGTCGCGGTGTTTGTGATTGCATCTGTTCTTTATACGTTTGAAGGGCAGGTGTGTGTAGAAACAACTGTACCAAACATCACGGGCTGGAGAAGGGTGCCGTGGAGGTGGAGGAGCAGAACGACCAATGGCCAGATGTTTACCTGTGAGCTCTCCTCTCTCTCAGTTCCCAGAATGCTCAGTTGTGGGACCGTTTTGATTGAGAGACCCAAATTCTGCCTGTACCCCATCTTCCATCCGTCTTGCCTCGGACCTGATGACCATCGTCAGACCAGATCAAGTGTAACCAGCTGCCCGGTGGTCCTCTGTCGCTGACAAGCTGCCCGGTGGTCCTCTGTCGCTGACAAGCTGCCCGGTGGTCCTCTGTCGCTGACCAGCTGCCCGGTGGTCCTCTGAAGTAACTCCCTTTCAATGTTCTCATTAACTGGACGCTTTTTAGCGTATAAAATCTTCTTTTTTTTTTTAAATCTAAATTTAAAGACAACTTTATTCAGCAGAATGTTAAAACAGGAACAGATCATTTTTTAATGTGGTAGATATGGTAAATAAGTACCTGCTGCTCGGTACTGGTCCGAGGGTCTTCCCCCGGCCCCCCACCTGTTTTATTAACCCAGGGTTCTTATTAAAAACTATTTTTGATTTTGTTTGTTTCTGTTTTACAAACAGAGGTTACAGAACTTTGGTCGGTTTCAAGAATCCCGCTCCCAAACCCTGACGGGAGCGGTACTTGTTTCTAGACCAGCAGGGTTTTGGTTCCACTCGGGCACCGATTCACCTGACTTGAGGCTGAGAACACAAAGAACTGGTTCTAAAGGGGGCACCAAGCCAGGCCTAAAACTACCTTAGTGGAAAAGAGGTAGAAGAAAACTTCTTTGGCAGAAGGTCATTTTTAGAGCATTTATACACTTTAAAGTTTCTTTCCACCACTTTTTTTTAACGGAAGCTAAACCACTTCCTGTTTCTCCTATCCAGAAGAAACCACTTCCTGTTTCTTCTATCAATGAAGACCAAATCCATGTTTGCATTCTGGGACACGATGCTCACTTGCAGACCTGGACTGGATGTGTTTGATTTCTCAAAAGCAGGTTTCTGTCCGAGCAGGAAGTGAGAGGAGGTTTTAGTACGGTGTTCTAATCAAAATTTTTGCGGTTGATCTTTTTTGGGGGTCAAAATGGGGGACAGGGAGAGGGAGGAGCGGCGGGGGGTTCAGTAGGGTAGTTGGGGTCCGTCTTTACAGAAGGATCTATCAATAGGTGCAGCCAGTGTCAGTAGTCCTTCTCATCAAACTGGGGCCTGACAAAGAGGCGGCGGCGCATGGGAAAGGGGCAGCAAGGTGAAACTAATGCCATGGATGTTTGATTCATCAGGGCCTCATTGTTGGCGGCCGCGGCTGATTGTGAAGGTTCAGTCAAGCAAAAGGGGTGCGGAGTAATCAGTCGGGTTTATGGTGCCGAGGGACTCAGAGAGAGGCAAAAAAAAAAGGAAAAAGGAAAAGCCAGATAGAAGCCGTTTGCAGGGCAGCGACGGGAAATCTTCAAAACCCGGGAAATGATTTAGAAATGTTAGATTTCTGGACTTTTTTACAAACCGGTCACATCTGTGTGCTGGTTCTGTTCACGCCGACGTGAACTGCCGCTCAACCTGTGACAGAAGTCAAAGTCCGATCCAGGGCATTAAAGTATGAAACTTAAGGGGCCACTCTGTAAAATTTTAGGGCGATCGCTTTGAATCATAATTATGTTTTTTTTTAGTGTATAATATAATCAGCGTTTTTCTTACATTAGCATAGCATGAGCCCTTTAGCTCTGTTAGTACTTCAGAGCTACTAGGCTAGCGAGAGGGGCTTTCAGGTTGACGTGGCAGCAAGACGATGAAATTGTTTTGGCGGTAGAGCGACGAGGTCCACGCGCTCTACCCAGGGGAATGCAACTCGGCACAATGTTGGAGGGCCTTTGCTTTTTCGCCGCGGTGGTGCACCTCCACTGGGTTTGTGCCCCCCCCCTGCCGTCAACATCTTTAATGGGCCCCTCCTTGCTTCACAGGGCCGTGGACCTATCCTTGCTTAATTTGACACCTGGGGGCCACCATAGGTGCTTCGATAGTTGCCGAGGTTGCAATCTGGATTGCTAAATGCTAAATGCCGCTACAATTTACACGCTGAACCTTTGAGGGTTTATTTTTTGGAAGAAAAATGATTCTTTATTTGGAAGTTTGGTCCACATTAGTGCATCGTACCTTAAGAGGCTCACCAAGTCCCCCCCCCTTGAAAATACCTAAGTCCCTCACTCACTCACTCTCTCTCTCCTCACTTCCTTCCTTTCATTCTCCACCTTCCTGTCTCTTTCCTCCTCCCTCCCTCCCTCCCTCCCTCCTTCCCTCTCCCGTCGTTCGTCTACCGTCCTGATTGGTCGTCACGGCGAGGAGACAGATGTAGGGCGCACAGCAGCTAAGCCGTTGTACTCTTAAGCCTAATGTGGAAGTTTCATATGCAGAGAGGTGAAGCAGGGAGGGCGGAGGAGGAGGATGGAGTTTGAACTGATTAGGATAATTCCTGCTTTTAATACAGCTGTCCCTCCAGCTTAAGGTAAACCAAATGTTGCCATCGGAGATTAGTGTACCTTGCCTGATTATTAAAGACCCCCCCCTTTTTTCTTCTTCTTCGTCTTCTTCTTCCTGCTGACACCCTCACCCACACACACCCACACACACACACACACCCACACCCACACACACACATCAGAAATGTCTCTAAAGCCTCTCGCTGGCATTAATTTGAGAAGGAAAGAGGCGGGAAGGAGACGAGGAGGAGGAGGAGGAGGAGGAGGAGGAGGGGGCAGCGACTTGATCTCCTTCTGCACCTGTTGGGAAATAGTGTGTGTTGCATGATAGACTGTGTGTGTATGCGTGTGTGTGTGTGTGTGTGTGTGTGTGTGTGTGTTCTTGGGTTTTTGCCCACAGGAATTTTAAGGATAATCATCGTAAGTGATGACATTTTGGCTCGTTCTCACTTCAGGACAGATCTCCGGGCTTTCAGGAGGAATATTAAGCAGTAACCGGTCAGGAGTCTGCAGATATCGGCGGGCGTTCACGTTTATCACAAAATTTAAATTAAATGGATTTTGTTCACTTAATTCTTATTCATGTAATCTAGAAATGTCATCGGCTTTTCTCTGGTGTCAGCAAAAAGAAAAAAGGAAAATGAAAAATATCATATTCTCACATTATTTTAGTGTTAATTTTCAAACTGAGTGGAAAGACTTTTTTTTTTCAAAAAATTTTTATTTTTATTTTTTTTTACCTAAAACTGAAATTTTTTACTTCAAATTCTTTCTTATTTAAAAGCAAATAAGAATTAACGCTTGTTATATAGAAAAGTTAAATCTTTCTGAAAGCTAAGCATTTATCACCTATATAAGATAAGGAAAAAAAGATTCACCTGTTTTAAAATGTTTATTGACATTATAATTAAAAAAATAAAATAAAAAGGCAAATAATAAAGATTTCAAAGGAAACTAGAAAAAAGACGTAAAAAAAAATCGTACTTTAAACATTTTTATGTTTATTTGGGTTTTATTTTTTTAAATAATTCTTTCACTTTATAGTTAATATTTCTATTATAAATGAATCTGAAAATGTTAATTATTTTCTTTTTTACTGAAATAAAACTAATTTAACAACTTAAAAAAAAAGTACCATAAAATAGATATAATAAATATAAACTTTTTAGTGAAATTAGTAGGAAATACTGTAAAAAAAAAAAAAGTACGACCTGAACGTAGTTTTATTCTGCTGTTATTAGTTAAAATGAATGTGCGAAACATTAAAACGTTCTTCGGAAACACGATGTTTGTTATAACGTAACGTGGATTTTAAAGTAAAACATACATTTTATTGTCACATTAACATGAAAATGAATAAATTATAAAGATGAATCTATTGAAGAATGTTTGTAGGCAGTTTTAAAATATAATTCAAAGTACTTCAAAATAAAAGGTATTTATCCGACAGTAACCACAGCTGCTGGTTTTTAAATGTAGATTATTTTTTTTTACAGTGTACATAGGATCCTCCTGTGAATGTGTGTGTTTGTGTGAGTGTGTACCTGTGCATCTGCTCTGACCCGTCACTCCGCAGGCTCTCAGCCGATCCTTCACACCCCGAGGAGAACAAAACACACACTTACAGGCGGAGTTTTCTCACACTTGGCGTCTCGTGTCAGATCCGATGTCGGCCCCTCCCCCTGCCAAACATCGGCGGACCGGGCCCGGCGTTTATATCTGACTTCAGGATTGAACAGATTCTGATGGGGGGCGGGGGCCAGACTTCCACCAACGCACCACTGTGGATGTCATGGATGTCGGTATTTCCCACGCGCTCTTGAACATAACATTACTTTAAAAAAAATATAAGTATGGATCTCAGAGAGAAAATTCTAAATCTGTCATGTGATCCACGTGTCATGTGATCCACGTGTCATGTGATCCACGTGTCATGTGATCCACGTGTCATGTGATCCACGTGTCATGTGATCCATGTGTCATGTGATCCACGTGTCATGTGATCCATGTGTCATGTGATCCAAACCATGGGAAACAAGATGTTCGGAACCACAAAACAGCAGAATCACGGACGTCCCAGTGAGAATCTGGAGGGTATATTTAGCACTTTGAGATTTGATCCAAATGTAAAGTGCATTATAAATTAAATGTATTATTATTATTATTATTATTATTATAAGAAGAGTTGAATGATGGAGTCTTTCTGCTAGACAAAGGGGGCGGGGCTTATGACGTTTTCAAGCTTGAGCTGAGGAGGGGACTGCTGAAGTGAAGCACGAGGAGACTTAGGGAAGACCACTACCACAAAAAAAAAATCCAATCCATCCTCTTCCGTTTGACCCGGGTTGGGTCGCATCTACGGCAGGCTAAGAACCGTATTGGGTCGCGCTCTCCTGCTCACCATTGGAGGTCGTGAGGCGTTTTCAGGCTAGATATTTAATCCCACTCAAGGATTGTGGGGTCCACATCTGGAGAACCTGTGAAGAGATGCCCCCCTAAAGGCTACCTCATCAGAAGAAAGAACCGAAGGAACCGGGTCTTCTCAATGTGAAGTTCTTCACCGTATCTCTGAGTCCGAGTCCAGCCGCCCCTACGAAGGAAGCCCTTTTCAGCCGATTGTATCTGCAACCTCATTCTTGAGGTCACCACCCAGAACTCACGAGGTACCGGCCCACCACCTGTCCTTCTCACATCCCATCGTCCCATCACTCCAGAGGAAGATCTGGAGACTCTCAAACTGAACTTGTTCTGAAAATGTAAACCAAACAAACAAAATGTACAAAAATTGCCGGGTTTTTTTGGGTAACTGACCCCCAAGATGACCCCCCCCCAGAAGAAGCATGTTAAGGTCTACAGCTTTAAAATCCTTGTAGCTCTTCATCCTTCATGTCGTCACTTTTCATTCCTGGCTGGTTTTTCCTTAAAGCAGGTAGTTTCAGAAAGAAAAAAGAGAAAACCTCAAAAAAAGAAAAGTGGGTCAAAGAAGCTGAAACATGACAAATATGACAAGAAACGCGCTTTTGACGCGAGGCGGCGGGAATTTTCTGCCTGATGTGGAATTAGAAAAGCCTTAAGTTCCAGCAGACCTCACACACTAGGTGGGCACCAAGACCCTCGCTAAGCGGCGGTAAGCACGTATTCTAAATACCGCCTGACCCACTTCTCACACGTGTGCCGAAGCTGTCGCACAATCAACCCTCGTCTTCGCCGGCAAAGCTACTCTTCTCTGACAAAACAGGGAGGAGAAAATCCTTCGCCTGAGGCGTTTGAAGTCAACGTGCGAAGACTTCCCTCCCAGAACCGGATCGCCGCCGCCGACGACTGAAGCTACATCAAAAACCAACAAAACAACAAGTTAAGACAAAGGATGGCAGTTTTCCCAGGGAAAAAAGGTGTTCCTGAACTCGTCTGCTGACTCAACGGTCTCTGGGATGAGGCAGATTTCCTTCAGTGCTCGTGGGTTTTAGACAGAACCTGAGGAGAACCTTCACCAGATGTGGCTGGTACCACTAAAGACCCACACGGTCCACACTGGATTTCTGCCACGCCCTCTTTTGACTGGGATTCGAACCCCACTCTCCTGGACTGGAGCCACTGAGCTATCCTGCTGCTATCTGGGCTCTTCTTGGGTCTGGCTCACCAATAAGGTTCTGTTTCCTCTTGCTTGTCTACTGGTTTTGTTTTCCGAGCAGAACCTCTAAAGAACTCCTCCAGAGTTGGAAGGAAGGGATTCGGGTCGTCAGAGAAACCAGCCATGAGTGGTTGTAGCATAGCCGCTAACATTTTTCACATTTCACAGTGTAAATCCCTCTAAAATATTTATATTTATACCCCCAAAAGGTCAAGGTCGTTATGGAATAGTCATCGGCGCCGGTTGGACCCTGTGGATCCTTCGTTTTGATGCAAAAGACTGTAAAACTATTTGATGGATCATTTAAAAACAAAAATGTTGTATCTACAAAGACTTAGACTTAAAAAAAAAAACTTCACCAATGGTTCTATTTAGTCCAAATTTGTTGCACATGAATCCATTGATGGAGATCTATATTATTTATATCATATTTGATCTAGTAGTTCATGTTTTTCTCACTAGGGGGCGTCTTTCTTTTCTTTTTGTTTTTTTACCAAAAACACAGTTTTCCTGACACACATCAAAAACCATTTCATGGATCATTTCCAAACTTTATAACCACATAGACTTTAGTGTGAGGAAGAAGTGGTGTGATTTTGGGAAAGGTGGGTTGTATATTTCTGACACTAGGGGGAGCTTTATCTCTGAAAGTTTTCAGGCCATCATTTCTCAACCGTTGGTCCGATTTAGTCCAACTTTGGTGCAAATTAATGGAAAAAGTTCTTTTTTTCTTTTTTTTAGGACCAACACTGTCCTCCTCTCTCTCCTCCTCGTAAAAACAGTGTTTTTCAATGTGTTTATCCAAGTTTCTGATAACATCCCATTCCAGCTCTCTAAAAACTCAAAAACCGTCCCGAGAGTATTTCTAGTCAAAACATCTTATTTACCTGATTTAAGACAAAGACCTGAACAAGTAACATTTAACCGAGATTTATGGACTTTATTTTACATCTTGTTCGGCCAAAGAATCTTGAAAATACCTCAAAAGCTGAAATGTAGCATTTGCAGCTAACTTAAAGAAAAATTACTTCATAAAATGCTTTAAAATGATTCTCTAATCTTATTTAAAACTCGTAATGGTCTTTAATCTAGAACTCTGTCTCTGCTGAATAGAAAGAAACTTTATATATCTTCACGATTTTCATAAAAGCCAAACGAGATAAAACATGTAAAACGACACATATAATAATGAAAAACTAAATTACTGGTTGAAAACGTCGTAATATACGAAAAATATAGCGAAAAATTAGATTTACCGGCTCTTTTGGAGATTTCACGTCTTATTTTAAGAAATCTTACAAAACTAATTTTCTCATGTTCTAATGACGGATTGTTTTTACTTCTTACAAACTCCTATAGTTGGTCCGAAACTCAGAACCGTCCAAAATAAAGTCCTCACACAGAAGAAAACGGACCGAACCGTTCGTCAGTTTGAGACCGCCTCTTTTGGGTCGGACCAGAATCTCCGTTTGATGAAGAGCACCTCTTTTGAAGCACGGATGAAGGAATGCCGACACGCCGCCGTCCCTCTTCACGCCGCCGTCCCTCTTCACGCCGCTGTCTCCTTCTCCTGAGTCCTCGTCTCACTACGTCCCCGTTTGGCGCCCTGATGAGCAGATCTGATGGGACTTGAGCGCGGTTCCGGCGGATGGCGTGATGGCTGCAGGCGGGTCAGCGGGTCAATCACACTCGACTCGGAGCTCATTGCGATTGTCTGAAAGACTTTAGACGTTTAAACGCGGCGACCGGAGAACCCATTAGGTTCCGTCTGAGATTCCCGCTAAGCGGTGCGTGGCGCTCAGCCAGAGCGAGCGCTGATTCGGTGTGTCTGAACTTAACCCGGGCCTGAAAGGTAACTCGTCACGTCGCCGTGAACACGCTGCGCAGCGGCGCCGGAGATGCCTCTTCCATTTCAGTCAAAATCATTTCCAACACGTTGTTTCCGCCCGAAGTGGCGAAGATCTCGTCTCTTTAATGAGCAGCTTCTTTTCCCGCGCCGGAGATAGACCCGATGTAGGTGGAGGCAGAACCTGACTTGTCGGAAATGTGAGTTTCCTGGGTGAATTCCATCGTTGTTGCATGAGTTTAAAGGGTTTTTAGCAAAAAGACTCGAGAAAATGGGAAAAACCTGCTAAAGAAAATTTGAGAAAATCTTCTTTTTGACATGTTTTAGGTGGATTTTGTCTTATTTTTGAGTTAAAACTCTGGAAAACATGTGACTTATCAGATTTAAAGATTTTATGTGACCATTTTCCTTTATATTGCTGCATGAACCTAAAGAATTTTTACACGTATGATCAAAAAAAATAGGAAAAAGTGCTTGGAAATGAAAGTAAAGTCATATTTTTTGAAAAGTTTTGTCTCATTTTGAGTAAAAAATCTGGAGAACCTTGAAGTTGTTAATAGTTCTTGTCCAAAAAAGTCAAAATGTAAATATTTTATGCACAATTCCCTTCTGTATTGAATTCATTTTGAACTATTTTCAACAGGAAGAATGAAGAAAATGAAGAAATAGTGCTTGGAAATAAAAGTCGGATCATCTTTTCTGACAGATCTGAGGTGAATTCTGATTTATTTTTTCATTTAAACTCAATAACACGCAGGATAAAAAGGGAACTCATCATTTCTTCCCCTCAAAATGCACATTTTCATGTTTATTGCATAAATATAAAGTATTTTTAAAAAGGAGTTTAAGAAAAATGTGCAAACAAAGTGAACAAACATCTTTTTGATGGGTTTTAGGTGGAAAAAGGAGGCGGAGACAAAGAACAAAAACCTTTTGCTGCGTAATAATCCTCGCCATCCGTCTTGCTGAAGGATGTGTGCTTTAGAGTTCTAACACGGTGTCGAGCTCAGGGCCTCGCCGCGTCGCCGCCTCGCCGCCTCGCCGCCGCTCATTACATTCATGCTGCAGAGACGAAGGTAAGCGAGGAAGACCTCATGCGTTTCCTCTCGCCACAATAATCACACGTCACCTATCATCGATTCCACGGGAAAAAAATGCACCGGGGCAAAAAGACAAACGCGGGTTTCCACGTTAACAACACAACATTTATCACGGCTAGGTGGGCGCCGTTTGTTTCTCATCCATCCCCTCCTGCAGGCAGAAGGTGCAGAAGGTGCAGAAGGTGCAGAAGGTGCAGAAGGTGCAGAAGGTCCTGGACTGCTCAGCGTTCTGCAGTCACGCGACGCAAAAATGGAGGGAAACTCGTCCTTTGATGCTGCGGCGTGCGTGGGGTCCATCTTCTCCCTCGGCGCTGGTGCTGAGTCTGTAAATGATATTCTTGTTGTGGTCTGATTCATCTAGAAAAAGACAGCAGGGTTATGAGGGTCATAAAAGATGAAATGGTCAGAAACAGCTTGAGTCCAAGTGGCGTCTGCACTTTTCACAAGTGAGGCACTTCTCTGGAACAACACTTGCAGCGGTTTTTGGGCTCAGAAGTACCGCTCGGGCTTTAAAGTTCTGCGAAAATGCGAGATGCGTGAGTGTCTTGGGTTCTTCGGCGCTCCTCTGAATCGTATTAGCGAAAATTGGAAAAGTTTTCTGAAACATGTGACGCTCGTAACCTTCACAAAAACAGAACACTTTCAAGCGTCAGCACCGGGCCGCGGACCGGTACTGGGCCACAACAGGATTTGGAAAAAAACAATAAAAAGGCAAATGAATAGCAAAACAATTAGAGCATAAAGGCTAACACACAGTCGGAAAGAGTGTCGCAAATTCTCGTTAAATTGTCAATTAATGCTTTCCAATAATCAACAGTGTATCAATATGCCCCGCCCACTGAATCAGGCCCCTCCCACTGTGTTTGACTCAAAACCATTTTTGTCTCGTGCCTGGACCATTTGCATGTTCTGTGTTTACAATAACGTTTAAAGGCATGCGAGTGCACACACGGATCAGCCATAACATTATAACCACTGGCAGGTTTAGACCATCATCTCGTTACAATGACCCCTGTCAGTGGGCGGGATCTGTTTAAGCGGCGGGTGAACATTTGGTCCAGATGTTGACGTTCAGAGTAGAGTACTGGAGAGACACACAGAGTCTGAATGTGTGAATGAACACACAGGGAAGGGATTTATGAGAAAACAAGATTGAGAGTTTATGTCGCGAACAGAAAACACTGAAGTGCATTTATTCAGCACAGAATGGATTTCTGTGCTCGTTCTTCACGTACGGGCAAGCCTAAGGGTCTGAGAGACGTAGAGAGATGCCCAACACACTGATCTCGTTGTATGGAGCGAGAAGGTCGATGTTCTCTGATCCCACAGAGGAGCTACTGCAGCACAAACTACTGATAGAAAGGTGTTAAAAAGAAAACAACACTGTGGTGGTTATAATCTTATGGCTCTTTATGGATGCAATATTAAAGCAGTGTAAAAAAAAAAAAAAGGTTGGTGGTTTTATTCTGGGTCGCTAATTCAATAAGATGCTGTAATTGTAGGATTACACTATAAAACTATAAAAACAATAAATTCACATAAATTGTTTCTTTGATGATGAAAAAAAAAAATCATTAACCAACAATTATTTCTTTATTCAGCATAAATTCATGGCTGACACAGGAAGAGGCATTAGAAACTTTCATCCTAGCTCATTTGAGCAGGTCCAGAAAGGTGTTCTACCTCCAACACGCCCTGGGTTCTGGTTGGACTTCAAACCGGAGCGGTTTCTGAAAACAACACCGTTTTCAGCGCTTACAGAAAATGGAATATGTGCCAAACGTTGTCCAAATGTCCAAATGTCCCGATTTTCTAGAAGTCCAAACTCTGAAGCTTCCAGAAAGAAGTTCTGCGGCGTTTGTTCCTGCGGAGAAGATCTCAGCCCGTCTGTTAGACGTTAAGGACGAGCGTCTCTCTGCCGTCACACGGACGTCGTGCGGCGAACGGAGACAGAGGCAGTTTTCTCGCTGTGGGGAAACATTTTGGTTCTTCAAAAATTCACTCGGGACGGTACAGCTGATTGGAAACATGACAGTTCTGCTGGGGCCCGAAAGACAGGAGTGGAATTCCTAGAAGAAACGTGCCAAAGAAAACAAGTCGCCTGAAGAAGTCAGGGGGGGGGGGGGGGGGGGGGCAAAGGTGGAAACGCTGAATGTAAACTTTGAAAACACACAGACATCAAAGTTCCACCACGATTTTCATTTTGTCGTCTTCTCCCTGAATGTATCTGTAAATATATATATGTGTATATAAGTCTGTATGTATCTGTAAATATATATATGTGTATATAAGTCTGTATGTATCTGTAAATATATATATGTGTATATAAGTCTGTATGTATCTGTAAATATATATATATGTGTATAAAAGTCTGTATGTATCTGTAAATATATATGTATATAAGTCTGTATGTATCTGTAAATATATATGTGTATATAAGTTTGTATGTATCTGTAAATATATATATGTGTATATAAGTCTGTATGTATCTGTAAATATATATGTGTATATAAGTTTGTATGTATCTGTAAATATATATGTATATAAGTCTGTATGTATATATGTAGATATCTATATGTGTTTTTTAAATTTCCATCTTATCCTTGTACGTGAATGAAAAAATATATATGGATATAAATTGTTTATTTTTTATTCATATATGTTTTTGAATGCATTTTTATTTTTATGTTTTATTTTTCCAAAAAAAAAAAATATATATATATATATATAAGTCAAATTTTTTTTGCATATACCATATACATATATTTATATATGCATAGTTTTTAAAAACTTTATTTTAAATTCTTAAGTTTTTGAATTTGTTTTGGTTTTTCATCTTATTTGTGTACGTATATGTAAATTTATACACTGTATATATACAAAATAATATATATATATATATTTTTTTTTTAAATACATGTTTAATATTTTTCTATTTTTTAAAAATATTGTCTGTGTTTTTATATATTTTTCTGTGTTCTTTAATATTTTTCTATTGTTTTAAAATATTTTCTGTGTTTTTAAATATTTTTCAGAGTTTTTCAATATTTTTCTACTTTTTAAAATATTTTCTGTGTTTTTTAATATTTTTCTATTTTTAAAATATTTTCTGTGTTTTTATATATTTTTGGGTGTTTTTTAAATATTTTTGAATTTTTTAAAATATTTTCTGTGTTTTTAAATATTTTTCTGTGTTTTAAATTTAAATGTTTTTTTTCTAATTTTTAAATAGAGTATCGTACGATTTTTTTCTACTTTCCGTTTGTTTTGCGAATCTGCCGTAAAAAATGTATTTCCCCTGTGGCGATTATTAAAAGTCTCTATCCATTTATTTTTCTATGAATCTATTAAACCTAAAAAAAAAAAGACTTCAGACGCTGAAGTCTTGAACCTGTTCTGAGGACAGAGGTGGGGTGTTGGGGGGGATGGGGTTGGGGGGCCTGAACAAAGCCAAGAACTCCACATACAGAGTGGGTGGGAAGCATGTGTGCCGGAGCAGGAAGAAGACTTGTAATAATTTAGTGTGAAGGGTCTCTTTGTTTCCACTTTGGGAGACTTCTCTTTACAGTGGTCTTAAAAGTGAGACGGACCTCCTGAACCGGAGCGAAGCTGGAAGTTGGCGCTGACCACGCCGGATCTGAAAAGATGCCCTGGAATCACGGCTGAGGCGTCAGAAAACACGACTTCACCTGACAGGATGCCATCAAACGAGCATTCAGAGCGAGCGGCGTCCTGCGTGGTCAGAGGGGAGGAGGGTGGTTGTGGGGGGGGCGGGGCCTGACAGCCTGGACAGTTGGGATGGGCGACTGCCAAGCTGCTGCTAAATATACTCAGGGGTCAGACTCTGGCGGTTCGTCTGCTCTGTCAGAGCAGCGCCTCAGGTTTTCTGATGAAAGGCGGTTTCTGCCCACTGAAGTCAAGTGACAGTTGTGACAGGGGGGAGAGGTCGCGGGCTGGGGGGCCTCTGCATATGCGAGTGAGGACCCGACCTGTCGGAGGTTGATAGGCGCTTCGCTATGGAGATGGAGGAAGGCGGGGGGGGAGTTGTCATCGAGGTCCCCAGATATCCAGCCAAAAGGACTGAGGTCGTGTTCTTCTTTCCTGCCCGGCATGGAGCTACACTGTAAAAAAAAAAGATTTGATGTGATGATTCAGATGAACTGAAATACAGCAGAGAAAAGTTCTCAATCTATTTATAGGTTATTTGAAATAAGACGTTTCCTTATTTTTAGTTTAGCTGCTACATTTCAGAAGAAAAAGAATTTCTGTTGATTTTTGTTTTGCATCATAGTTTGACAGAAATGTCGCAATTTCACGACTACTAATGTCCGAGATCAGTACTATGTCCTACTATAACGTGTAGAAATGTTAAAACGTTTTTAAAAAGTTCATATTTAGGTCCTCGAAGAGTCAGCGCTATTACAGAATCATCATCGCCGGAGATCCTTCGAGTGACCGCGATAACTCAAAAACTAATGCATGTATCATTTTCTAATTTTACAGCTACATAGACCATAGTACGAGGAAGTACTGGAGTGATTTTGGTAAATGTCGGTTGTGTATTTCCAACACTAGGGGAATCCTTTATCTAGAAAAGGACTTAAGGAGATTTTTTTTTTTTAGCTTAAAACACTGTTTTACAGATATAACTCAAAAAATATTTAATGGATCTTTTTCAAATTCGAAAAACCACCTGCATTTTAGGGTGAGGAAGTAGTGGGTTGATTTTGGGAAAGCTCGGTTTTACATTTGTGACACTAGGGGGAGTGATGTCTCAGTTTTCTTAGCTATATATGATATATATGTATATATATAGATCTATATATATCTATATATATAGATATATATTTATATAAACATGTTTTTTTTACAGACCGATCTGCTTTAACAGAGAAAATCCCGACGAGTCTCGTCCCGGAATCTTTCCTATCGGATCCAGCAGGACCGTCAAAGACTTACAATGTCAGCCGGTCCAGCGGGTCAGACTATCTTGTCCTTCAGACAGAACTCTGCGTCCATCCTTCACCAGACCTAACATGAGGAAAGACTTCAGAATCCATCAGGGCAAAGTTATTTTATTCATTTCCCTGACAGGGAGAATTAAGTTCAAAAGTTTTAGTCGCAAAATTTCTCAACCGTTGATCCGATTTAGTCCAAGTTTGTTGGAAATTACTGGACTTAAGGAGATTTATCTTCAATGTTTATTATGTTTTACTCTTGTAGTTTATATTTTACTGACTGTACGGCGATCTTTAGGAATAACACCGTATTCTTCAGCCATAACTTCTTAAATGTTGGTCCGATTTAGTCCAACTTTGAATATGAAGGAGGATCTTTAGTTCGTATTTTACAGATTTTACGTTGTGATGTCATCACTACAGCAAGTTTGATTGGCTGAAAAGACGTCACTTAGTTAGGTATCTTGATCATTTAGAGATAACGTAGCCGTTATTGGATTTTTGGCGTTAATGATCATATATCAAACATTATGATAAAATATGCAAATTATCTAATATCTGGCAATGCTGGTGCTTAGCAGCTAACGTAGCATTTTTAGATGATGCCCTGTTATGTTCAGTTAGCTAAATGTTGCATGCTAGACGAATGTAGGAAAGAATATCACAAAGACTGTTAAACTGTAAAAAAAAAAACAACAACGTATAATTTACGGTAAAATACCGGCAGCTGTGGTTGCCAGAATCTTATCATAAGAAATAAACATGACCATGTACAAGAAATTACAGTAAATAAGCGTAAAAACAAATATGATGTTAATCTTTTATGGTTACATACTTAATTACATAAAATAACAGTAAATTACTATAATTTCAGACTCTTTACCAAGAAATTAACCCTATTTCACAAATATATACCGTATTTTTAGCGTCTTCTGTCTGTCGCTATTATCGGACCTTGTTACTAAATAGTTAAAGTATTACTCTTTTCATACCGGCAAAATCTGTTATTACTGCACAATAACACATAATAATAATTCAATAATTCAATTTTACAGTAACAATAACTATACTGAAATCTTCTTACAGTTAAGTTAAAGAAAAGTTGTAATTTACTTCTATATAATTAACTACGTAACCGTAAACAGCTGGACTTTATATTTGTATTCAAACGGTAATTTACCGTAATGTCTTGTACATTGTGACCGTTTTTTTTAACGGTAAAATTCTTCCAAAATTCGGAAAATTCGGTAAAATGCTGGCAACTAAAGCTGCCAGAATTTTACAGTAAATGCTGGAATTACGGCCCATTTTTGATGATTTACTTTACTGTAATTCTATGTAATTTACTAGGTCACATTAAACAGGTTGGGCTTATATCTGTTTGTTAAACGGCACTTTACTGTAATCTCTTCTACATTGTGATCGTATTTTTTACGGTATAATTCTAGGAAAAATTCAGAAAAATCCACTAAAACTCTGTCAACCGTATTTTACAGTATTTTACAGTAAATAATGGACGTCTGTGTCTTTATAAGTCTTTGATATCTTTGGTAACATATCCTGAAATATTCTCTTAAAATCACTTCATCTTATAGAAAACCATCTCAGGTTTTTACAGTGTGCATCTGTGTGACTGCGTTTACCCCGCGTGTGTGTTCGTGTGTGTGTGTGTGTGTGTTCATGTGTGTGCGTGTGTGTGTGTGTCCGCGGAGAGCTTTGATGAACTCAGCACAATGTTGAATGGGTCTGTTTTGGCAGCTGAGACAGCGAGGCCGAACCTGCGGGTCAGAGATAAACGGTTCTGTGAGCCGGCGAGAGGACGTCCCATCAGAGACGGGGAGACAGGAGCGCCGGAAAGCGGCTCGCTTGGGCCGCGCCGACCACCGGAGGTTAGACGGAAGGGTTTTGAGCGGAAGGTCGCGTGTTGAAATCCCAGCATTAGAACCATATTGGCTATAAAGAGGGAAATGATGGAGGCAACAGAACCGAATGTCCAACAGCTCCACAAATGATTCACAGAAGTCCTGATCCAAACGGTTCCAGCTGCTGGTCCCAATCTGCTCTTTGATGAGTAACGCTGGTTTCTGGATGTTAAACTGCCTTTTGATTATTATCATTAAATGCTGGTGAGACGATTCAACAAAGTTAAATTCAAGGCTTTTTTTTTTTTTAAGGCGCTTTTGAAGTCCATTAAAATAAAATTGAGAACCATACTGGAAAAACATATTCCCAGATTAGGAACCTTCAGCGAAAAGTTCCGCCCGGAAGACCCCATCTTTTCACGTGCTCCTACATCAGCAGCATTTTCCCGCCACCTTTAACCCTTTGAAGTTGAACTGTTTGTTTGAGCGTATTTTCAATAAAAAAATGTGACTGAACATGTTTTTAATCCGACCCAGTGGCCGAATGTACCTGTTTTTAAAAAGAAATAAAGACGAAAGGGGCCGAGGACGGAGCCCTGAGGTTTGCCACAGGTCAAAGGGGCCGGGGACGGAGCCCTGAGGTTTGCCACAGGTCAAAGGGGCCGGGGACGGAGGAAGTATTAACAAAGCCATTTTTTAGGTAAACTTGATTAAACCAAAAAAAATAAAAATCCAATTATGTCGTAAAAACACGATTTACCAAAAGGTTGAGTCAAATTAACAATTTTTAATGTGATACAAAATTTCAACACGATAATAATTATATTCCTGCCTGATTAATTTTTTTTTTTTTAACTGTTTGAAAAACTTTTTATGCTAAATTTAGAGTTTCTATGATGTTAGATTAATAAATGAGCCAAAGAAATAAAATATGCAATATTTCATTTTTGCCATAGTTTGTTTTCTAGGTGGTTAAAGGGTTAAAAGTTTGATTTCTCACTTATTGTTCTTAAAATTTGCATAAATCAAAAGGGCCTTAAAACCGGACAATGATGCCAATAATTGAAGGACGTTGGGTCCATTCCAAGTAATAGACCCCTGTTATTCCTTAAAATGAGTATTTAAGACGTTTCATTGAGCTGAGTTTGAGAATCGATACATTTGAATCTCAGATTACTAATATTTATTTTTCCTTCTAATTCCTTAAAGTTTGTATTATGACACTTTCTTTGAGCGAAGGTGCGTTCAAGTACGAAGACAATGAAGAACCGGGAGTCGATGGAGGTTGTTAAGTTAAGTAAAGTTAAACCCGGAATGTTTCCCTCCAGATAAACTCAGAATTGCCGACTTTGCATATTTTTATGCACGTTTAAAACCGATGTTTTTTTTTATATTATTAGTTTATCAGCACCAAACCAAAACCTGCAGTGTCGGCACTTTCCGTGGAAGATGCAATAAATGCCCCAAGAGTTTTGTGTTTGAATACAGCGAGACGATGTCTTCCAGTTTTTAACAGAAAGACATTAGGACAAGACGTCCATGTGGACAAATCCAACCGTGGGACTTGGTGGGAAGGTCTTCATCGTCCCAACGGAGGAATCAGGGTTATTTTGATTCACTTCCTGAACATTGCAAGAACCCTGATGTCACTCAACACTTCTGTTCACATCTGTCTGTCCTCTTCAGAGATGGACATCGGGAACACTCCGCCCCGGGTGAGGCAGGAAACGCCGACTCCTCTGGAAGAGAAGTTCTGCAGGGATCAAAACTCCTCAGCGTCTGTTTTCATGGCGACGAGTCCAAATACAGGTGTTCGCATAAACAGGAATGTAAGATTTGGCGGGGAATGGAATGTTCAGCCTTGGCGGGACATCGGCGGTCTCTGGACGCTCCTGTTCAGGGAGGAATAACCGTTTTCTCTCCACCTGCTCAACGTCAGTTTGACTTTTTGAGTAAAAGCAAAAAAAAAAAAAGGAGGTATTCTTCATTTACCTGACAACAGATTTTACCAAAAACATTAAAGTTTGTTGGTTTGTGTTTCAAGCCGTTTGGAGTTAAAATAACCCCCCGACCCCCCGAAAGAAACCTCAGTTTAGGACCGAACCTCCTTTTCCTCTGGTGAGATTATTCCCGATCTAGTAGGATAGTTTTTCGGGACATGCCCCGGAAAAAAAATCATTTCCTTTTTTTCTCTTAAAAAGTTCCCCTTATGACAAATGTTGAGAAATCTATCCTGGTGCACTTCCTTCCTAAAAGCAGCTCCAGGCTTCCAGTCAGAGATTCTCCAAGAGAGAGAGGAAGATGAAGATGAAGATGCAACTAAAAAGAAACATTGAAAGATGAAAACTTTTACTTTATTTTCTGTACGATGTTGAAGAAGACGACAGGAAGTTGGTACGTCATGAAAACTCTGTGGTTTAAACAATATTTAGTTCTCCAATAATCAAAACGTGAGACCGGAATTAAACCGGATTTATTACAAACAATGTAGTAACAACCAGAACCTCGGTTTGGACATCCGTTCCATTCAGAACCTTTACAGGTTCTGTTATAATCACTTGTTTTATGTGACAGTTTTTCATCCATAAGAACTCCAGAACTTTAAAGTGTTGGTACATTTGCAGAAATAGAACTTATAACACAAACGTTTGTCTTCAAAACTTCTGTTTTCAGGATTTTCAGGATTTTGGACAAAGATTTTATTTATTTCTTTGCTTAAAATCCTTTGAAAAACTTAGTGAAGAAAGAAAAAAACAAAAACTTTTCTTACGGGTGTTTTCACACCTTCCTCATTTGTTAAAAAATTATTATTATCATAAACTGTAACAGTTTTCTATTATCAGTGATTTATCTCAAATATGAAATAGAGTAAGTGTAAAATATAGGTTTAGTCTTTTCATTCATTCACAAATGGACTTTTATTTTTCATACGTAAACATTCATCTATTTGTTTTTATTGATTTATGTAGAAAAAAAAGACATTTATCGTGGATAATTTGTTCATAAATGGTCATTTTTAATGAAAAAAACATTAGCAGTAATAGTATTTATGTTATAAAACACATTTATAGAAGATGATTATTCCTTTGGTAAGAATGGACCCGCGGTAGAAGGTTCCCACCTGACAGCCAGAACCTTTGATCAGCAAACAGACGCCGTCAGTCTGGTTCTGACCGCGTTCATCAGCCTGAAAGCTCTGCGGTCAGGAATGATGTTATTACCTCATCAAAGGTGGAGGTGTCTGAGGAGAAGCCGGAGAACCACCGGGAGGAGGAAGAGGAGGAGGAGGTGGGCTTCCTTTGACTGGCTGGTTGCCGGTGGGACCCCCGGCATATTTATCCCTTTCTGCTGTCTTATCAGCGGCGCCTGTAAATCTACCTGGCAGGTCTTTACAGGTGCCGTTAATCCCGCTGATTCAATTCATTTAGCGTACCGCTCGGATTGGGCCTCTCTCCGCGGGGAGGATCAAAACCCTCGCAGAGTTAGTTTGTGATGTCCCCGTGATGGAAAACCAAATCCACTCCCTCTAACGGCGAGATGAAAGGTGCAACGCCGCCGGCCGGGGCAGGCAGATTTATTCCCGCTAACATATTCGCCGCTCGCCGGGTTTCTCCGGTTATTTACAGAGGAGAGATTTAGCCGGGCTTTATTTGCAACCTGGAGCCGTTAACTCCTGTCCTGCACCACGCGGCTTATTTGCGATTTATTACCTCTGCAGTGAAACCAAACGGCAGGTGAGGGTCGGGACGTAGATCACCCGGGGAATCGAGAGCGCTGCCAGTTTGCGAGGAGGTGTCTGTTTCCTGTGTTGCGTAAACAGAGGCGGGAGAAAGTCGTATTAAACGGCGAAAATGCGGAAGTGCTGTAATGTGAGATTACTCGCCAGAGCGTTTGTCGGATCGTGTGGTTGGGGAAGAATTCTGGTTTTGTGTCCTTTATTCTGGTCATACTTTACCTTTAAGACAGTCAAACACGTCTTTTAGTCTAAGTTGCTGGTTTTTATTCTATTCTATTCCCCCCTACCTAAAAGAACTACTCACCCCACTGACCTCAACACGATCCCTCCGCTCTACCCACTCATACCGCCTCCTCCTCCCCCGGACTAAGCTCAGCACCATTGGTGATCGGGCCTTCTGTTCTGCTGCCCCTCGTCTGTGGAATGCCCTCCCTGACCATCTCAGGGCTCCACAGACGACTGACACATTTAAAAAAGGACTTAAAACTTTCCTTTTTAGCAGAACCTATAACTTTAATTAACATTGCTGCTTTTTGGTCAGGTTTTTATATAGTTATTATTTTATTTTTTTATTTTTTATCTTTTATCTGCTTTTACTTTGTAGCACTTTGAGATTTGATCCAAATGTAAAGTGCATTATAAATTAAATGTATTATTATTATTATTATTACTAGTTAGTCACCAAATACCCTGTTGTGTGGTAAACTCAGAGACCAGTACTTTTACGTTAACATCAGCATCACCGGTAACTCTTCATCACGTGCTTTTATTCTGAAAATCCACATCAGCTGATGGTCACAGCCCCACCTCCTCTGTAATTACCTCATTCATTGTTGCATAAAATGTGAAGTTGGAATTTCGAAAGGGGGGTTTTAATACAGCCTTTTACTTCTGATTGGGCTTCTATTTTGGGGGGATTTTACTCACAATAAGGGGGTCCATGTAAACCCACCGACTTTCCCCTGAGCTGTAGATTAACTACGGACCCTCAAACTCCTGGTTCAGCAACAAATTCAGAGACCTGAAGTTCAACTCGGGCGGAGGACGCACCTCTGCCAGGAAAAAATGTTTTTACAAACTTTTTTTCTTTATCAGCGGCCTGTCAGACTCGGCCTGCGGTGTCTCAGGGAACTTCCTGTCTGACAGAAGGGTCCGTCCACCAGTCCCTGGAACCGGGGAGACAAACTTGGTGCAGGATCAGGTTTTGAACTTTTCTCCCCTGACACTTATCTGGTTCCTAGGATTCCTTGTTGTCGTAAAAAAGGTGTGTCTCAAATCCAAGGTGAGACCGAGGTTGACTCTCGCCGTTTATGCTAAGCATCGACCGGCGGCGCCGCCAACATCAAACTAAACCATCACTGTAAAAAAACAAAAAAAGCAGTTAATCATATTCCACCACAGTTGGGGGGGGGTTTCCTTCCGGGAAACAGAACCACGACCTTGTGTCCGGTCAAGGACACCTCCGCGGAGAAGAGAGGACGCCATGGAGACCAGTGGTTCTTCTGCTTCGTCTTCACTGAAGGTTTGCTGAGGGAACATCCACCGACCTCGTCGTTCACGACTCTCACTTCCTTCCTTCGGGCAGAATCTCTGAGTGGAAGCTCCAGATTCCACTCACAGATTCCACTCACAGATTCTCCAAGGCCCCTTTTTTTCATCCTCATCTCGAGAAAAGGCCACTCGCGGGGAAAAACAAGAGCCCGATAGGATCTTGGCAGGTTTGCGTGTTTAAGCGTCGCGACCACCTCCGCCCGACTTCCTGCCGTAGACATTAAGCACCAATCTTATCGTTTCCTCGCGGTGATTAGGCCGCTTCCTGGTGACTGCATCGCAGGTTCAAGTTCATTTATGGATGTTTCGCTCCTGGAGCAGCGTTTTTTTTTCAACCTTTGGGTCGTTTAGAGGCGCCGACTTTGAAGAAGGAGATCCGAATGATTACCTTTTTAAAAGCAAACAAAACTTTAATTGGCCCTTTCCCGCCGACATTCCTCAACCCCCCGTGATTCATTTCATCAACATTTACCCTCATCTTCTTTCAGGGGCTTGGATGTCGGCTTCTTTAAACTGTCACACGACCAAATCATCTTTTCAAATCATTTCCCGCTTTTATACAATTCCGATCGGAATTATCAAATATTTATTATAACCCCGAAAAGTTAGCGCCGCCGCGGAGCCGTCGTGTTAATGCTATAACTCATAAACCATTTCATGGATCATTTTCAAATTTTATACCGTTATCAACCTCAGCGTGAGGAAGAACTGGGGCGATGTTGGGAATTGTCGGTTGTATATTTCCAACACTAGGGGGAGCTTTATCTCCAAACGTTTTCGGTCAAAGTTTCTCAACCGTTGGTCCCATTAAGTCAAAATTTGTTAAGTATGAATCGACTGAAGGATCTATTTTGCTTATATAATATTTTGAACTAGTAGTTCATGTTTTACCCTCTAGGGGGAGCTTTATACAAAAACTGTGTTTTCCAGGCGTACCTCGAAAATTATTTCATGGATCATTGTCAAACTTTATACCCCCATTGACTTTTGTGCGAGGAAGAATTGGATTCATTTGGGGATGGGTCGGTACTATATTTCTGACACTAGGGGGAGCTTTTATGCCAAAATGTTTTCGGTCATAATTTCTCCACCATTGGTCCGATTAAGTCCAAATTTGGTAACTATGAATTAAAAGGAGGAGATTTATCTTCTATACATTGTGTTTTACTTTAATAGTTCGCATTTTACCCACTAAGGGGAGCTTTTTACTAAAAAAACACCGCTTTTGGGACATAAATCAACCATTGGTTCTATTTAGTCCGATTTTGGTTAGCATTAATCAACCGAGGAGATCTGTCTGGTTTTTATCATATTTTATCCATATTTTAAGCTAATAGTTCTTATTTTACTCGGCCTTTTTTACAAAAACAATACTGTGGAAATAACTTCACATTTAATTTAAGGAGTTCAATCATTGCTTGTACAAGGAAAGGGATTGGGGACTTTTCGACGTCGTAGGCGTAGTTCATTTTAGCACATTAAAGAACTACGAGTTCTAAAGTCTCGCTGAAAAATATCACAATGAAGATCAAAAGACACCAAAAGTAAAGACTTAAAGATATGAGAGAGGGAAAAAAGTGTTTGGAACTGATAATTGTGAAATACACAAATGAAAAAAAGAGCAGCTTTTCAATTTGCATGCCAACAGTTTCTAGCCTCACTGCCTGGTTGGCCTGTTTTCCCTCCACCCAGTGACTGAGAGGAGGAACCAGCTCCACAGTTTTCTCTGTCACTGATTCACATGACCTCAGACTGACTGCTGCTGCGGGGAGTAGCCTTTTGACAGAGCTGGCGTCGGTCCACCAGAAGTTAAAACAACTTGTAAATGTCATGTACTTGTGAAACATGCAGCCCAGCTCCATAATTCAGGCAAAGGTGGATCTGTTATTAGCATTTCAACGTAAGTTATTACCTCCGCTAAGGAGGTTAAGTGAGAAGTTTGATTTGTTTGTCTGTCGCTGGGCAGGATTACAAAAAAACTAAACTGACAGACTTTCATTAATCTGGCAGGAAAGGTCGGGTTTGTGGCCAATCAGCAAAGATTTGTTTTTTTTTGACATTTTTGTCAACTAGCATTGAGTTTTCAGTTGTGCAAAAGTGAGCAGTGAGATTCCACATTGCACTTTATGTTTCACATCTGCTCACTGACGGCCATAAAAGAGCAGTTTGAGTAGGTGTAAACTTCTTATTTGGCATAAAATAAGCTAATAAATCTCTGTCAAAGAAAGTTAGCATCAAGATCCAACTCAGGAAACGACTGATACCCCTTTTCCATCATAAAAGAGCCTGGTGCTAGTTCGGTGCTAGTTCCAGTGCTTAGTTGGTTCAACTCGCGTACCTCCGAAGAACCGGTTTATTATTCCATTGGCAAGGAGCCAGGTCAGAGCCACGCCATTACATCACCGTATAAGGTATCGGTCCTTGGCGCTAGGCCAGCAAAGAGTTGGTTCTTGTATGGCACCGGTTTTGAGAGCCAGGAGCTAGTGCTTAGGATGTCGAAAAAGCAAAGAACTGGAGCTAAGTCAGGTTCTGGCTCCGAACTAGCACTGGAACCAGCCCGTTGGAAAAGGGGTATGAGAGGTAAATGGTGAGGCCCATGCAATTCACCTCGCCAGGCGCTCGACGGCGACTGCATTTGACCCAGACTAGCAGTGGGTAACCTTCTGCAGAACCCAGGGAGAACATTGGTGTTCAGGGACCCTCAGGACATGTACTCTTCCTGGGCTTGAATAGTGGACCTGCGGTTCTTCAGATAAGGGGACGTCTGCTCCAACCAATGAGCTATGAGCATTAGGAGCCCATGATCCGGCAGCTGGTCCAGCAGTTGTCCCTTCTTAGACCACTAAAGACCAGGAACACCCAAGAAGACCTGCAGTTTTGGAGATAATCTGATCCAGTCATCAAGCCATCACTCTTTGGACCTTATTAAAGTCTTTCCGGTCCCTGAGGCTGCTTGTTTTTCCTGCTTCTAACACATCAAGTCCAGGACAAAATGTTCACTTCCTGCCCAACACATCCCACACACAGACAGGTAACCACGGTAACCAGAGAATCAGCGTGACTCCGTCGCTGGTCGTAATGTTATGGCTGACAGGTGTATGACTAAAAGAGGTTGATGAGGTGTTCATCAATTTCGGACGGGAAGCCTGGTCTCTCTGAGTTCATTCCACATGCGGGACTACATCCTCCCAGCGCTAGCGTGAAAACCCTCGCCGCTCCTCACAGCTGGAGCCGTTCGTGTGTGGTCGCAACCTCGCTGCCTTCACCTCACATTTCTCCGCAGCTCCAGAGATACGACCCGGTAGAAACCTTACAGGGGTCGCGATACGCGCCGAGGGGTCGACTCTCACCTCTCAGTCGCCTCTAATTGAAAACACCAGTTGACTACGTTTACAGGAGGACCGTAAAATTCTCTCCTGGCTGCGGATGAAGGAGCGCTGGAGGATCCGCTCCGTTTATTTAAGCCTGTGAGAGAAGTTTACGATGTTACCAAGTCCACTCGCTCCGTCTGATTTATGTCGGCCGCGAGGCGAGGCTTCCTGGCGGGCGGGAGACGCGACAAGCCGCGTCCATCCAGGGCGACCCGGGACGGCGTCCAGCGTCGGCGTGATGTAGGCCACGTCCCCGGTGAGCATGTGCTCACGATGAGGTCATCCATGATGTCACCGCTGTGAGCTGCAGGTGGACAGGGGACCAGAAAGAGCACGACTCTCTGTCTTTGCTCTCTATTTTCATTGCCGTCAGGTTTTCTGTTACACGGTTGTTGGGCGTCTTTGGCGAACGCCGTCCCAGCCCGTCACCGGCAGCCAAAAGTGTGAGGTGTTTCCTTGGGAAATAAAAGTTAAGGTGATGTTTTATATGTTTCTGATGGATTGAGGCACGGCCCATTAAACTTTTAGAGTGTTTGAGTTGAAATCCACCTTATGGCCAAAAGTTTGTGGACGGCACAATCGTACGAAACCTTCGTCCTACAGAATGAAGAGTCCGAACCTCTTTGAGTAATGCGTTTTTTTCACTCACGTTTCTGATATTACATCATTTTCAAAAACCATCGTATCGACCTTTAAGTTAATTATTTGTTGTGTTTAAGCCTCACAATGCTCCTATTTTATAAGCATGTTTACTTGCGATTGCGTGAGTTTTGACAGAACACACTGGTGGAAAATAATCTCTACGACTTTTACTCCGCAGACATATCTTTGAACTTCTCTGGTTTAATAGGTTTCCCGTTTCATCTAAAATCCATATTCCTTGAACTAAAATTTGCCGTGACGTTGTTTACTCCGCCACCATAAAAGACTTTTCACAAACTTCCCCCTCCGCTACATAGTCAAGATGGTGACCTCGAGGCTAATGCCGGGCCTACACGGTACGATTGAACCCGATTCACACTAGCTAATCAGCCTAAGGACCACCGGGCAGTGTACGGGTGGTCACGACGGCCGATCACCAGCCATGGGATGATCGGATGGTTGACTGGCGTGTCAAAAAGTTTGGCTGAGTCTCAACTAGATCGACCGATGTCAGCGCCTTCTTTTCTCACTGCGCTAGTGAGAAGTAGCTTCTGAGCGACTGAGTTGCCATGGCAACTACTTAATGTCTGCTAATAAGCAGGCTAATAAGCTCGGTTACTTTTATCTTGGGTTAGGGTTAAGGTTAGGAGTAAGGGTTAGAGGGTAGGCATACGGGTTAGGGATTAGGGGTTAGAGGGTAGGCATACGCATTAGGGACTAGGGTTAAGGGTTAGGGGTTAGGGGTTAGGGGTCAGGACTACTCGGACAGAAAAATGGCAGCCTGAGCCACGCTCTAGCAGAATTATTTGGAAGGAAGGTTGTAAATTAGAGATCTTGGGATGTTCCAGAGGAAGTAACAACATCCTCCCTCAGGTTGCCTGAAAAGACTTCATCCTTGCTCTTCTTTACTTTTGCCCTAATAATGAAAACTTCCTAGAAAAGCTCCTGCAGGAGAGGAACAGACTGAATCTCAACGCCTGTATCCTGATACCTTCCTCCAAATCCCTGCCAATGCACAGCCCAACTTAACACTCTGGTTTTGCACTCAACTGGAACCTCAGAGAGCAAAACTTTCTACTTTTTATGCTCCACGGTTTTCCACTATTGCCTTTTTTTTTTTTGCACGGCGTCCAGTGGAATCCTCCCAAAACAATCACAAGAGTAATGAGAACATGCTGTACGTCATGTGAATTAAGCCTCGGCGCTAACAATCCAGTGGCTTGGATTTGGCCAAACGCTGCATGACGAGTACCTGAAGGAGCAAACAAAGCTCCCCGAATGATCATGGGTAATTCCGCCAGAGCATCGCGGGCGCGCCTGCTCTCCCCTCGGAGCTCTGCGGTATAATGTTTACTCGTATTCCCCGTTGGTCTGGAATGCGACGTATCTGTGAGAGGTAATGTTTTTCAAAGCCATGACCAAATGTGTTTGGATTGGCTGCAGAAAGCTCCTGTAGATTTAACACAGGCGACGCCGGCTGATAGATCGTCCAAAAAATATATTCCATGAGCGAAACTGCTCCCAATAAAGGGGATAAATTTAATTGATATTTACATAAGGCTGGATTCATGTCAAAGAGAGGCATTGTTTTATGTCATTTAGGCTAATCTGAAGAGCTGGAGGTGCTTTAAACGCTTTATTCAGGCGGGTCGTCCCTTTAGGGGTCGTTAGCGGTGGAGCTTTTACAGCGTCATCGTACGAAATGAGTAGAATATCTGCCGGATCGATTAGTTTCAAACAATAAATCATAGCGCCGTGAAAAAACTCTCCACTGGTTTGATCGCTCATATCTCAATTTTCCAATGATGGTTTTCAATTGAGACACACTTCCTGGTGGCAGCAGGTGGCGCTATCAATGTAAGTCACTATTGTCATATGGGCATCTTCAGGGCGGGACTCCGATCAAACATGAGAAGTTTGGGACAGATCGGACGATGGAGAGCGTCGTTTTTCGGCACTCAGGTTAAATGGCGAGCTCTATGCCGCCATGGCCACGCCTTTCAGGTTACGGAAAAACCTTTGATAAATTTTCATCCTCAACGGCTGGAGATCGTTTTCACTAAATTTGATGTTGATCGGATCGAATCCCTAGAACGAGTTCCATCAAAGGCCTTAAAATCGCACATTTTTATTCAAACGTCCAACTTCCTGTTTGATGGCGAAGCAGCAAAAAACTTTTTCGTAGATCGTGATGTGAAAAAAACGCGTACATAATTTGTAAGTCCGATGTGGAGAGTCTTTTGAACATCTCTAGGGGGCGCCGTAGAGCCATTTTACCACGCCCTCTGCCGCGACCCACGAAATACGCAATTTTTCGCAAGATCCGATAAATGTGAAAAGTTTCAGAAGTCTTTCTGGGATGGGAAAACCCCGAAAAAAGGCGAATTTAAGGCAGGAAAAAAAACCCCGGAGCAGATACAATCGGATCCTGGCGCTGTTAGTGCTCGGGCCCTAAAGTAGGAAATATGGAACCCTATTTCTGTTTTTTATTCCTGTTTGATCTCTCAACCTGTAGTTCATCAAAGTTTTTATTGCGTAAAACAGCAGATTTTGTTGCAGCACCTGTTTGCGTTTACTTCCACTTCCCTGCAGAAGTAAACTTTAAGGACTTAGAGGAACTTCTGCTGCTTTAAGAACAGCTGGATTCTACTAAAAAAATAAATGAACCTTCTTTTACAGTAAATAAACGATTAAACGATACTGTAAAACTCTTGGTTCATTATTTTTTAGCTACTGTGTATTTTTACTTACTAGTATCGTGATGATTATTATTAATTTATTCATTAATTCATTGATTGATTTATTATTATGACTGCAGTTTTAAAATATTTTTCTTTTAATCCATTCAGTATTATTTATTACCATCTTATTATTTTCTGCCTTAATTTTTCCCTATTACTAATATATATATATATATATTTGTTTATGATTATCATTATTATATTAGTTAATTTTTTTTTATCAATATTTGTGCATATACTGCATAAACTCATATTTCTGAGTTTCTCTCAGCATTTTAAACTTTGGAGACATTTTTTCTTCACTGTTATATATTTCGATAAAACAGTTTTTAAAGTGAACTCGCACCAAATCCATTATTAATTATTAAGACAACCTCTGCGCTGAAAACAGGAACAAATATTTCCCTGTATTAGTATTATGGGACAGCAGGCGGAAGACGATTAAAAAACTGGAAGAAAGAGAGAAAAGAAAAACACAGATTTTACTAGAAAGAACCGAAACGAGGCGCCGGATTCATGAGTGACTCCACGAAAAAAGGAGAAAAGGAGAAAAGGAGAAATCAGCTCTTTTAGGGACGAAGCAGAAACATTCTAAGGATGTTAAAAAAGCGGTTAAAAGAATTTGGACAACTGCAAAATATGTTGTTTGCCGCATAGCGAGGAAAACGTGAAAAAACCTCCTTGGTGGAGTTATTCAGTCAGGGCTGGAGGAAAAAAAAGAGCGGAGGCTCTCGGGTGGAGGTTAGCGCGCCGATGAGGGGGGGGGTCTTTGAAATGCAGATGTTGTATCGACCGTCACCTGAGTGAAGAACCGGCCTTTTCAGGAGGAACGCTCTGATGCGCGACGGCCGATAAAGCAGATTGGTGATGATGGCTCCATCGTAGCTGTCAGCTTCTTAGATCAAGTATTCATCCTTTTGTCAGAACGACCCCCCCCCACCCCCCCCCTCCACCCTCCTACTCCACCACCACCACCTCCACCCAACACACTTAACCTCTTTGTCTCGCTTTGGAATTACTCTTCAGAAGCCGGGTTTGCCGGTGCGGACCGGTAGCATTAGCATCACTCAGAAACCATTTAGCCACAAGAACAAAGCTTTTATAAGAACAATTATTCAGGAGATCATCCCGTGTTCTACCTGCTTCTTTTCGCCAAATATTGTCCTTACCTGTATTGGAAAATGCAGGATTCAGTCAGTGGGTGGAGCCACTGACGGGCCACGCCTCCTCCCCGGTGGGAGCCATGTGTACCAGAATCTGTTGGCCCCATTTCAGAAGTCCCTTTTCAAGGCGGGACCTTTGCACCTTTTTCCTGCTCCTCCCCTTACGTAAAAAAAAGACAAAACGCAGTGGAGGTGTAATGGGTTTTGTTGCTAGTAGCTTCAGTTTGCGGCCACTAACAATTTGTAGCAGTTTGCAGCTTGTAGCTATTTACAGCAGCGGTCTGCAGCAGTTTGCAACTTATCTGCAGCCATTAGCATATCGCTGCTTGTAGCATTTTGCAGCTTTCAGCAGCAGTTTGCAACCAGTAGCAGAAGTTTGCAGCAAATGACAGCAGTTTGTAGCCAGTAGCAATTCGTAGCTCGTAGCAGCTATTTGCAGCTTAACAAGAGAACAAGAAAATGAACCAAAAATGTTGTGAAATTTAGGACAAACTGTTACTTCCCAGAACACCAGGTACAGCCAGTAGCTGTTTTCTAGTGTCTAGCACGTAGCACGTAGCACTTAGCAGCAGCTTGCAACCAGCAGCGCTTTGCAGCCTGTAGCAGTTTGCAACTTAAAGCAGTTTGCAGCTTGTAGAAGTTTGCAGCTTTAAGCAGCGGTTTGCAGCCAGTAGCAACTGTTTGCAGCTTGTAGCCGTTAGCGGCTAACCACAAGAACAAGAAAACCACCTCAAATTGTTCTCAAGATGAGGACATAGCGCAACTTCGGAGAGATTCTTAGGCAGCCAGCAACAACTTGCAGCTTTCACTAGCGGTTTGTAGCCAGTAGCTGCTAACAGCATGTAGCAGTTTGCAGATATCCAATTGTCCTGTGATAAGACAAAGAAAACTACAATGAACGAAAATTATTTCCCTTTAAATCGTCTGACGCTTAATTTAAATCCGAGGACTCAGAGGTGTGAATGTGACAAAGTAACGGCCGTCACATCGGACCGTTTGCGATAAAACGCCCTTATAGTTTCTATAGCAGCTCATTTATTCCCTGACACTAATGCTGCAACCCGCGACTGTTGTGCATCTCCGCGTTATTTTCCTTCCCCTTTTTCTTCCTCCCATAATTCAAAGTGAAATACTTCCAGCCATTTGACACAATTAGGCGCCCGCCGCATCACATCCCACTGGATGGCCCTCATTATCACGAGCCCCTCGCCTTTTAGATAACTTATAATGAGGCCGAAAATGTTTCACATTTTCCTTTTTCGGTTACACCGTCGGTTCAAAGAGACCCACTTCATGCTAATTAGGAGTTCCAACGGCTGCAGTCAAACGCTTTTCCTTGTTTCCTTACGGGGTTAACGGCGGTGAGACGCGCGTCTCCACAAGACGGGGGTCTTAAGCCATTATGTCCAATCTGTGACAGATATCCCTGATGTCCAGCTCCGACGGTAATGGATCCGTGCGGTCTGGAGTTACCGCGCTGATGGCGAGGATGTTGTTAGGGAGATAATGTGAGGCTTTTTACTTTTTATCCCGGCGGATCGGCTTACATTTACATCCACAGATCTGGGAACGCCGACTGAGAATTGTTGTCGGATGAGCAGCTGAGCGCTAAACGGGCCTAAATAGTCCGCCGAGGACCCTCGCCACGTCCGTCCGGCGGCCCTCGCCGTTCGCATCGAGCACCTGGTCAGACAAACTTTGGATGCAAAAGCAGAAAATGAGAGGCATTTGGGGAAAACTCTGAAAGTGGACCGGACTGAATTGGGGGAGGGAGAAACAAAAATGTCTTTTTCCGGACACCTGCATGTTAAATACAGTTTCAGAGCCAACAGGAAGTGACTAATCAAATAATCCTTCCCTTGATTTTCTGTCAATTATCCGGGGTCGGGTTGTGGTGGCGCCGGGCCAAGCAGGGTATTTGAAATGTCCCTCCCTCCAACAGTCCTCTCCAGCTCTTTCATCATTGAGGCATGAGGCTGGTTGAGTAACAGCATCTCTGCTGCTCTTAAATCTTTACCTCCAGAATATAATGAAAATTAGGATATATAATCGGCCCTGTAGCAGTTAGCAGTTGTAGCAGTTAGCAGCTTCTAGCGGTTAGCAGCTAGTAGCAGTTTGCAGCTTATTGCGATTGACAGCAAGTAGCAATAAGCAGCTTCTTGCAGATAACAGATAGTAGCAGTTAGTAGCTTCTCGCAGTATGCAGCTAGTAGCACTTAGCAGCTTTTTGCAGTTAGCAGCTAGTAGCAGTTAGCAGCATCTAGCAGTTAGCAGCTAATAGCAGTTTGCAGCTTATTGCGATTGACAGCAAGTAGCAATAAGCAGCTTCTTGCAGATAACAGATAGTTGCAGTTAGTAGCTTCTTGCAGTAGGCAGCTAGTAGCACTTAGCAGCCTTTTGCAGTTAACAGCTAGTAGCAGTTAGCAGCAGTTAGCAGCTACTAGTAGTTAGTAGCTTATTACGATTGACAGCAAGTAGCAATAAGCAGCTTCTTGCAAATAACAGATAGTAGCAGTTAGTAGCTTCTCGCAGTTGGCAGCTAGTAGCCCTTAGCAGCTTTTTGCAGTTAGCAGCTAGTGGCAGTTAGCAGCTTCTTGCAGTTAGCAGCTGCTAGCAGTTAGCAGCTTATTGCGATTGACAGCAAGTAGCAATAAGCAGCTTCTTACATAAAGCAGCTAGTAGCAGTAAGCAGCTTCTTGCGTATAACAGATAGTAGCACTTAGCAGGTTTTTGCAGTTAGCAGCTAGTGGCAGTTAGCAGTTTCTTGCAGTTGGCAGCTAGTAGTAGTTAGCAGCTTCTTGAAGTTAGCAGCGGTTGCATGATCTCTGTGTAGGAAGAGCTAAAGTTAGTGCACTCTAGTCTCTGTGTTATATTTTAAACTTGCTTCCCAACAGGAAGTCGGATTAAACCAAGACTTTACATCAGGAGAAACAAGGAGAGAAGTAAATATAAAGTTTATTAGAAAGTCTCTTTTAGCGGAGACTCTTCTTAAAAAGTGAAGGTGGTGGTGGTGGAGGCTGATAACTCTGCTGATATTGATGAATCGGATGAACGAGGAAGATTTGCATGAAGAAATAAGTCCATCATCACAAACATTCCGGTTTCTCGATGACGTCATCTGGCTAGAATACAATAGTCTTGACCCGGAGAACCGACCCAAACCAGGAAATAAAAAAAATCTGCTTCAGAGCCATGAGAAATCTTTTCCACCTTTTCCAAACATCTTTGAGACGGAGCGCTGGAGCCGGCTGTCCGCTCTGATAACTACAGCTCTGGACCGGACCCCCCCACCCCCCAAAAACCTCTCTTGACCCCCAACAGTCCAGCTTTCCAGCTGAGTGAATTATAGGTGTGTCCACCGGGCTCCAGCTTGTCCTTGTTAATAACGGGAGCGCTGAACCTCGATCCTCCTCACCTGACTGGAGTGTTTGGGACAATAGCCAGCTAGAGTGGGTCGGAGTGTGTGTGTGTGTGTGTGTGTGTGCGTGTGTGTGTGTGTGTGTGTGTGTGCGTTTCCTTTCCCATAATCTTGTTCCCCTCGCTGAGCCACAGAGCCCATAAAGCTGTCAGTGAACATGTAGGACACGTCACCTTTGCCGGGGTTTCTCACACACACACACACACACACACACACACACACACACACACACACACACACACACACACACACACACACACTCATATAGTAATTCTACAATATCACACACATGCTGTTACACATACTCAAAGGTATGGGCAGGAAAAACACGAAGGACGCCGTGCAGATAAACAGGCAGTGTTAAGCCCCGCCCCCTCCGCTCCCCACAGATCACTGTGGTTTCCTCTGAGATGTTAAACTGGAAGCTCGGAGGAGAAAGCAGTCATGCAGTGTTTTTCAGAGTAACGAGTGTTTACGGCCGTGTGACATGATGTCACCGTGAAAACACCCCGACAGATGAATCCGTAATGAAAGTGTTTCCTTCCCAGCGACGGTACGGCCGCAGGAAGTGATGTCATCTTATAATATATGTATGTGTAGTGTTTGAATTGTGTCGCACGCAATTACAAATGAAAGTAATCATGAAGTAGGAGTATTGTAATATTCTTCTGTTGATGTCCAGTAATTATTCTTTTACTACTGTTATGTAGTGTACATACGGTTTAACTGTGTGAACCTGGACTGTTTCACTGTATGAACCTGGACTGTTTCACTGTATGAACCTGGACTGTTTCACTGTATGAACCTGGACTGTTTCACTGTATGAACCTGGAC